>JAUAMA010000100.1:0-49936 GCA_030819835.1 Acmispon strigosus
TGACCTCCTGGGAAGTCTCGTGTTGCATCCTTTTTCTCACAGTTCCTTATTCTATTTTATTTTTTTTCTAAATAATTTCACCGCCTAAGACTTGACGACATCTTCTCATTGTCGCGAGATTTTTTGGGGTTGTACGGAAAAATATTCTAATTATACGCTTATAGCTTCGCCATAAGACCCCGTGTCCTTAGCTCAAATTCCTTCGCTCTCAGTACCGTGAACGCATATTATATTTTGACGCGCATTACTTGACGGATGCGATCATACAGCAACTAATGCACCGGATCCCATCAGAACTCCGCAGTTAAGTGTGCTTGGGCGAGAGTAAGTACTAGGATGGGTGACCTCCTGGGAAGTCCTCGTGTTGCATCCCTTTTTCTCACAGTTCCTTATTCTATTTTATTTTTTTTCTAAATAATTTCACCGCCTAAGACTTTGACGACATCTCTCATTGTCGCGAGATTTTTTGGGGTTGTACGGAAAAATATTCTAATTATACGCTTATAGCTTCGCCATAAGACCCGTGTCCCTTAGCTCAAATTCCTTCGGGCTCTCAGTACCGTGAACGCATATTATATTTTGACGCGCATTACTTGACGGATGCGATCATACCAGCACTAATGCACCGGATCCCATCAGAACTCCGCATTAAGTGTGCTTGGGCGAGAGTAGTACTAGGATGGGTGACCTCCTGGGAAGTCCTCGTGTTGCATCCCTTTTTCTCACAGTTCCTTATTCTATTTTATTTTTTTCTAAATAATTTCACCGCCTAAGACTTTGACGACATCTCTCATTGTCGCGAGATTTTTTGGGGTTGTACGGAAAAAATATTCTAATTATACGCTTATAGCTTCGCCATAAGACCCGTGTCCTTAGCTCAAATTCCTTCGCTCTCAGTACCGTGAACGCATATTATATTTTGACGCGCATTACTTGACGGATGCGATCATACCAGCACTAATGCACCGGATCCCATCAGAACTCCGCAGTTAAGTGTGCTTGGGCGAGAGTAGTACTAGGATGGGTGACCTCCTGGGAAGTCCTCGTGTTGCATCCCTTTTTCTCACAGTTCCTTATTCTATTTTATTTTTTTCTAAATAATTTCACCGCCTAAGACTTTGACGACATCTCTCATTGTCGCGAGATTTTTTGGGTTGTACGGAAAAATATTCTAATTATACGCTTATAGCTTCGCCATAAGACCCGTGTCCTTAGCTCAAATTCCTTCGCTCTCAGTACCGTGAACGCATATTATATTTTGACGCGCATTACTTGACGGGATGCGATCATACCAGCACTAATGCACCGGATCCCATCAGAACTCCGCAGTTAAGTGTGCTTGGGCGAGAGTAGTACTAGGATGGGTGACCTCCTGGGAAGTCCTCGTGTTGCATCCCTTTTTCTCACAGTTCCTTATTCTATTTTATTTTTTCTAAATAATTCACCGCCTAAGACTTTGACGACATCTCTCATTGTCGCGAGATTTTTTGGGGTTGTACGGAAAAATATTCTAATTATACGCTTATAGCTTCGCCATAAGACCCGTGTCCTTAGCTCAAATTCCTTCGCTCTCAGTACCGTGAACGCATATTATATTTTGACGCGCATTACTTGACGGATGCGATCATACCAGCACTAATGCACCGGATCCCATCAGAACTCCGCAGTTAAGTGTGCTTGGGCGAGAGTAGTACTAGGATGGGTGACCTCCTGGAAGTCCTCGTGTTGCATCCCTTTTTCTCACAGTTCCTTATTCTATTTTATTTTTTTCTAAATAATTTCACCGCCTAAGACTTTGACGACATCTCTCATTGTCGCGAGATTTTTTGGGGTTGTACGGAAAAATATTCTAATTATACGCTTATAGCTTCGCCATAAGACCGTGTCCTTAGCTCAAATTCCTTCGCTCTCAGTACCGTGAACGCAATATTATATTTTGACGCGCATTACTTGACGGATGCGATCATACCAGCACTAATGCACCGGATCCCATCAGAACTCCGCAGTTAAGTGTGCTTGGGCGAGAGTAGTACTAGGATGGGTGACCTCCTGGGAAGTCCTCGTGTTGCATCCCTTTTTCTCACAGTTCCTTATTCTATTTTATTTTTTTCTAAATAATTTCACCGCCTAAGACTTTGACGACATCTCTCATTGTCCGCGAGATTTTTTGGGGTTGTACGGAAAAATATTCTAATTATACGCTTATAGCTTCGCCATAAGACCCGTGTCCTTAGCTCAAATTCCTTCGCTCTCAGTACCGTGAACGCATATTATATTTTGACGCGCATTACTTGACGGATGCGATCATACCAGCACTAATGCACCGGATCCCATCAGAACTCCGCAGTTAAGTGTGCTTGGGCGAGAGTAGTACTAGGATGGGTGACCTCCCTGGGAAGTCCTCGTGTTGCATCCCTTTTTCTCACAGTTCCTTATTCTATTTTATTTTTTTCTAATAATTTCACCGCCTAAGACTTTGACGACATCTCTCATTGTCGCGAGATTTTTTGGGGTTGTACGGAAAAATATTCTAATTATACGCTTATAGCTTCGCCATAAGACCCGTGTCCTTAGCTCAAATTCCTTCGCTCTCAGTACCGTGAACGCATATTATATTTTGACGCGCATTACTTGACGGATGCGATCATACCAGCACTAATGCACCGGATCCCATCAGAACTCCGCAGTTAAGTGTGCCTTGGGCGAGAGTAGTACTAGGATGGGTGACCTCCTGGGAAGTCCTCGTGTTGCATCCCCTTTTTCTCACAGTTCCTTATTCTATTTTATTTTTTTCTAAATAATTTCACCGCCTAAGACTTGACGACATCTCTCATTGTCGCGAGATTTTTTGGGGTTGTACGGAAAAATATTCTAATTATACGCTTATAGCTTCGCCATAAGACCCGTGTCCTTAGCTCAAATTCCTTCGCTCTCAGTACCGTGAACGCATATTATATTTTGACGCGCATTACTTGACGGATGCGATCATACCAGCACTAATGCACCGGATCCCATCAGAACTCCGCAGTTAAGTGTGCTTGGGCGAGAGTAGTACTAGGATGGGTGACCTCCTGGGAAGTCCTCGTGTTGCATCCCTTTTTCTCACAGTTCCTTATTCTATTTTATTTTTTTCTAAATAATTTCACCGCCTAAGACTTTGACGACATCTCTCATTGTCGCGAGATTTTTTGGGGTTGTACGGAAAAATATTCTAATTATACGCTTATAGCTTCGCCATAAGACCGTGTCCTTAGCTCAAATTCCTTCGCTCTCAGTACCGTGAACGCATATTATATTTTGACGCGCATTACTTGACGGATGCGATCATACCAGCACTAATGCACCGGATCCCATCAGAACTCCGCAGTTAAGTGTGCTTGGGCGAGAGTAGTACTAGGATGGGTGACCTCCTGGGAAGTCCTCGTGTTGCATCCCTTTTTCTCACAGTTCCTTATTCTATTTTATTTTTTTCTAAATAATTTCACCGCCTAAGACTTTGACGACATCTCTCATTGTCGCGAGATTTTTTGGGGTTGTACGGAAAAATATTCTAATTATACGCTTATAGCTTCGCCATAAGACCCGTGTCCTTAGCTCAAATTCCTTCGCTCTCAGTACCGTGAACGCATATTATATTTTGACGCGCATTACTTGACGGATGCGATCATACCAGCACTAATGCACCGGATCCCATCAGAACTCCGCAGTTAAGTGTGCTTGGGCGAGAGTAGTACTAGGATGGGTGACCTCCTGGGAAGTCCTCGTGTTGCATCCCTTTTTCTCACAGTTCCTTATTCTATTTTATTTTTTTCTAAATAATTTCACCGCCTAAGACTTTGACGACATCTCTCATTGTCGCGAGATTTTTTGGGGTTGTACGGAAAAATATTCTAATTATACGCTTATAGCTTCGCCATAAGACCCGTGTCCTTAGCTCAAATTCCTTCGCTCTCAGTACCGTGAACGCATATTATATTTTGACGCGCATTACTTGACGGATGCGATCATACCAGCACTAATGCACCGGATCCCATCAGAACTCCGCAGTTAAGTGTGCTTGGGCGAGAGTAGTACTAGGATGGGTGACCTCCTGGGAAGTCCTCGTGTTGCATCCCTTTTTCTCACAGTTCCTTATTCTATTTTATTTTTTTCTAAATAATTTCACCGCCTAAGACTTTGACGACATCTCTCATTGTCGCGAGATTTTTTGGGGTTGTACGGAAAAATATTCTAATTATACGCTTATAGCTTCGCCATAAGACCCGTGTCCTTAGCTCAAATTCCTTCGCTCTCAGTACCGTGAACGCATATTATATTTTGACGCGCATTACTTGACGGATGCGATCATACCAGCACTAATGCACCGGATCCCATCAGAACTCCGCAGTTAAGTGTGCTTGGGCGAGAGTAGTACTAGGATGGGTGACCTCCTGGGAAGTCCTCGTGTTGCATCCCTTTTTCTCACAGTTCCTTATTCTATTTTATTTTTTTCTAAATAATTTCACCGCCTAAGACTTTGACGACATCTCTCATTGTCGCGAGATTTTTTGGGGTTGTACGGAAAAATATTCTAATTATACGCTTATAGCTTCGCCATAAGACCCGTGTCCTTAGCTCAAATTCCTTCGCTCTCAGTACCGTGAACGCATATTATATTTTGACGCGCATTACTTGACGGATGCGATCATACCAGCACTAATGCACCGGATCCCATCAGAACTCCGCAGTTAAGTGTGCTTGGGCGAGAGTAGTACTAGGATGGGTGACCTCCTGGGAAGTCCTCGTGTTGCATCCCTTTTTCTCACAGTTCCTTATTCTATTTTATTTTTTTCTAAATAATTTCACCGCCTAAGACTTTGACGACATCTCTCATTGTCGCGAGATTTTTTGGGGTTGTACGGAAAAATATTCTAATTATACGCTTATAGCTTCGCCATAAGACCCGTGTCCTTAGCTCAAATTCCTTCGCTCTCAGTACCGTGAACGCATATTATATTTTGACGCGCATTACTTGACGGATGCGATCATACCAGCACTAATGCACCGGATCCCATCAGAACTCCGCAGTTAAGTGTGCTTGGGCGAGAGTAGTACTAGGATGGGTGACCTCCTGGGAAGTCCTCGTGTTGCATCCCTTTTTCTCACAGTTCCTTATTCTATTTTATTTTTTTCTAAATAATTTCACCGCCTAAGACTTTGACGACATCTCTCATTGTCGCGAGATTTTTTGGGGTTGTACGGAAAAATATTCTAATTATACGCTTATAGCTTCGCCATAAGACCCGTGTCCTTAGCTCAAATTCCTTCGCTCTCAGTACCGTGAACGCATATTATATTTTGACGCGCATTACTTGACGGATGCGATCATACCAGCACTAATGCACCGGATCCCATCAGAACTCCGCAGTTAAGTGTGCTTGGGCGAGAGTAGTACTAGGATGGGTGACCTCCTGGGAAGTCCTCGTGTTGCATCCCTTTTTCTCACAGTTCCTTATTCTATTTTATTTTTTTCTAAATAATTTCACCGCCTAAGACTTTGACGACATCTCTCATTGTCGCGAGATTTTTTGGGGTTGTACGGAAAAATATTCTAATTATACGCTTATAGCTTCGCCATAAGACCCGTGTCCTTAGCTCAAATTCCTTCGCTCTCAGTACCGTGAACGCATATTATATTTTGACGCGCATTACTTGACGGATGCGATCATACCAGCACTAATGCACCGGATCCCATCAGAACTCCGCAGTTAAGTGTGCTTGGGCGAGAGTAGTACTAGGATGGGTGACCTCCTGGGAAGTCCTCGTGTTGCATCCCTTTTTCTCACAGTTCCTTATTCTATTTTATTTTTTTCTAAATAATTTCACCGCCTAAGACTTTGACGACATCTCTCATTGTCGCGAGATTTTTTGGGGTTGTACGGAAAAATATTCTAATTATACGCTTATAGCTTCGCCATAAGACCCGTGTCCTTAGCTCAAATTCCTTCGCTCTCAGTACCGTGAACGCATATTATATTTTGACGCGCATTACTTGACGGATGCGATCATACCAGCACTAATGCACCGGATCCCATCAGAACTCCGCAGTTAAGTGTGCTTGGGCGAGAGTAGTACTAGGATGGGTGACCTCCTGGGAAGTCCTCGTGTTGCATCCCTTTTTCTCACAGTTCCTTATTCTATTTTATTTTTTTCTAAATAATTTCACCGCCTAAGACTTTGACGACATCTCTCATTGTCGCGAGATTTTTTGGGGTTGTACGGAAAAATATTCTAATTATACGCTTATAGCTTCGCCATAAGACCCGTGTCCTTAGCTCAAATTCCTTCGCTCTCAGTACCGTGAACGCATATTATATTTTGACGCGCATTACTTGACGGATGCGATCATACCAGCACTAATGCACCGGATCCCATCAGAACTCCGCAGTTAAGTGTGCTTGGGCGAGAGTAGTACTAGGATGGGTGACCTCCTGGGAAGTCCTCGTGTTGCATCCCTTTTTCTCACAGTTCCTTATTCTATTTTATTTTTTTCTAAATAATTTCACCGCCTAAGACTTTGACGACATCTCTCATTGTCGCGAGATTTTTTGGGGTTGTACGGAAAAATATTCTAATTATACGCTTATAGCTTCGCCATAAGACCCGTGTCCTTAGCTCAAATTCCTTCGCTCTCAGTACCGTGAACGCATATTATATTTTGACGCGCATTACTTGACGGATGCGATCATACCAGCACTAATGCACCGGATCCCATCAGAACTCCGCAGTTAAGTGTGCTTGGGCGAGAGTAGTACTAGGATGGGTGACCTCCTGGGAAGTCCTCGTGTTGCATCCCTTTTTCTCACAGTTCCTTATTCTATTTTATTTTTTTCTAAATAATTTCACCGCCTAAGACTTTGACGACATCTCTCATTGTCGCGAGATTTTTTGGGGTTGTACGGAAAAATATTCTAATTATACGCTTATAGCTTCGCCATAAGACCCGTGTCCTTAGCTCAAATTCCTTCGCTCTCAGTACCGTGAACGCATATTATATTTTGACGCGCATTACTTGACGGATGCGATCATACCAGCACTAATGCACCGGATCCCATCAGAACTCCGCAGTTAAGTGTGCTTGGGCGAGAGTAGTACTAGGATGGGTGACCTCCTGGGAAGTCCTCGTGTTGCATCCCTTTTTCTCACAGTTCCTTATTCTATTTTATTTTTTTCTAAATAATTTCACCGCCTAAGACTTTGACGACATCTCTCATTGTCGCGAGATTTTTTGGGGTTGTACGGAAAAATATTCTAATTATACGCTTATAGCTTCGCCATAAGACCCGTGTCCTTAGCTCAAATTCCTTCGCTCTCAGTACCGTGAACGCATATTATATTTTGACGCGCATTACTTGACGGATGCGATCATACCAGCACTAATGCACCGGATCCCATCAGAACTCCGCAGTTAAGTGTGCTTGGGCGAGAGTAGTACTAGGATGGGTGACCTCCTGGGAAGTCCTCGTGTTGCATCCCTTTTTCTCACAGTTCCTTATTCTATTTTATTTTTTTCTAAATAATTTCACCGCCTAAGACTTTGACGACATCTCTCATTGTCGCGAGATTTTTTGGGGTTGTACGGAAAAATATTCTAATTATACGCTTATAGCTTCGCCATAAGACCCGTGTCCTTAGCTCAAATTCCTTCGCTCTCAGTACCGTGAACGCATATTATATTTTGACGCGCATTACTTGACGGATGCGATCATACCAGCACTAATGCACCGGATCCCATCAGAACTCCGCAGTTAAGTGTGCTTGGGCGAGAGTAGTACTAGGATGGGTGACCTCCTGGGAAGTCCTCGTGTTGCATCCCTTTTTCTCACAGTTCCTTATTCTATTTTATTTTTTTCTAAATAATTTCACCGCCTAAGACTTTGACGACATCTCTCATTGTCGCGAGATTTTTTGGGGTTGTACGGAAAAATATTCTAATTATACGCTTATAGCTTCGCCATAAGACCCGTGTCCTTAGCTCAAATTCCTTCGCTCTCAGTACCGTGAACGCATATTATATTTTGACGCGCATTACTTGACGGATGCGATCATACCAGCACTAATGCACCGGATCCCATCAGAACTCCGCAGTTAAGTGTGCTTGGGCGAGAGTAGTACTAGGATGGGTGACCTCCTGGGAAGTCCTCGTGTTGCATCCCTTTTTCTCACAGTTCCTTATTCTATTTTATTTTTTTCTAAATAATTTCACCGCCTAAGACTTTGACGACATCTCTCATTGTCGCGAGATTTTTTGGGGTTGTACGGAAAAATATTCTAATTATACGCTTATAGCTTCGCCATAAGACCCGTGTCCTTAGCTCAAATTCCTTCGCTCTCAGTACCGTGAACGCATATTATATTTTGACGCGCATTACTTGACGGATGCGATCATACCAGCACTAATGCACCGGATCCCATCAGAACTCCGCAGTTAAGTGTGCTTGGGCGAGAGTAGTACTAGGATGGGTGACCTCCTGGGAAGTCCTCGTGTTGCATCCCTTTTTCTCACAGTTCCTTATTCTATTTTATTTTTTTCTAAATAATTTCACCGCCTAAGACTTTGACGACATCTCTCATTGTCGCGAGATTTTTTGGGGTTGTACGGAAAAATATTCTAATTATACGCTTATAGCTTCGCCATAAGACCCGTGTCCTTAGCTCAAATTCCTTCGCTCTCAGTACCGTGAACGCATATTATATTTTGACGCGCATTACTTGACGGATGCGATCATACCAGCACTAATGCACCGGATCCCATCAGAACTCCGCAGTTAAGTGTGCTTGGGCGAGAGTAGTACTAGGATGGGTGACCTCCTGGGAAGTCCTCGTGTTGCATCCCTTTTTCTCACAGTTCCTTATTCTATTTTATTTTTTTCTAAATAATTTCACCGCCTAAGACTTTGACGACATCTCTCATTGTCGCGAGATTTTTTGGGGTTGTACGGAAAAATATTCTAATTATACGCTTATAGCTTCGCCATAAGACCCGTGTCCTTAGCTCAAATTCCTTCGCTCTCAGTACCGTGAACGCATATTATATTTTGACGCGCATTACTTGACGGATGCGATCATACCAGCACTAATGCACCGGATCCCATCAGAACTCCGCAGTTAAGTGTGCTTGGGCGAGAGTAGTACTAGGATGGGTGACCTCCTGGGAAGTCCTCGTGTTGCATCCCTTTTTCTCACAGTTCCTTATTCTATTTTATTTTTTTCTAAATAATTTCACCGCCTAAGACTTTGACGACATCTCTCATTGTCGCGAGATTTTTTGGGGTTGTACGGAAAAATATTCTAATTATACGCTTATAGCTTCGCCATAAGACCCGTGTCCTTAGCTCAAATTCCTTCGCTCTCAGTACCGTGAACGCATATTATATTTTGACGCGCATTACTTGACGGATGCGATCATACCAGCACTAATGCACCGGATCCCATCAGAACTCCGCAGTTAAGTGTGCTTGGGCGAGAGTAGTACTAGGATGGGTGACCTCCTGGGAAGTCCTCGTGTTGCATCCCTTTTTCTCACAGTTCCTTATTCTATTTTATTTTTTTCTAAATAATTTCACCGCCTAAGACTTTGACGACATCTCTCATTGTCGCGAGATTTTTTGGGGTTGTACGGAAAAATATTCTAATTATACGCTTATAGCTTCGCCATAAGACCCGTGTCCTTAGCTCAAATTCCTTCGCTCTCAGTACCGTGAACGCATATTATATTTTGACGCGCATTACTTGACGGATGCGATCATACCAGCACTAATGCACCGGATCCCATCAGAACTCCGCAGTTAAGTGTGCTTGGGCGAGAGTAGTACTAGGATGGGTGACCTCCTGGGAAGTCCTCGTGTTGCATCCCTTTTTCTCACAGTTCCTTATTCTATTTTATTTTTTTCTAAATAATTTCACCGCCTAAGACTTTGACGACATCTCTCATTGTCGCGAGATTTTTTGGGGTTGTACGGAAAAATATTCTAATTATACGCTTATAGCTTCGCCATAAGACCCGTGTCCTTAGCTCAAATTCCTTCGCTCTCAGTACCGTGAACGCATATTATATTTTGACGCGCATTACTTGACGGATGCGATCATACCAGCACTAATGCACCGGATCCCATCAGAACTCCGCAGTTAAGTGTGCTTGGGCGAGAGTAGTACTAGGATGGGTGACCTCCTGGGAAGTCCTCGTGTTGCATCCCTTTTTCTCACAGTTCCTTATTCTATTTTATTTTTTTCTAAATAATTTCACCGCCTAAGACTTTGACGACATCTCTCATTGTCGCGAGATTTTTTGGGGTTGTACGGAAAAATATTCTAATTATACGCTTATAGCTTCGCCATAAGACCCGTGTCCTTAGCTCAAATTCCTTCGCTCTCAGTACCGTGAACGCATATTATATTTTGACGCGCATTACTTGACGGATGCGATCATACCAGCACTAATGCACCGGATCCCATCAGAACTCCGCAGTTAAGTGTGCTTGGGCGAGAGTAGTACTAGGATGGGTGACCTCCTGGGAAGTCCTCGTGTTGCATCCCTTTTTCTCACAGTTCCTTATTCTATTTTATTTTTTTCTAAATAATTTCACCGCCTAAGACTTTGACGACATCTCTCATTGTCGCGAGATTTTTTGGGGTTGTACGGAAAAATATTCTAATTATACGCTTATAGCTTCGCCATAAGACCCGTGTCCTTAGCTCAAATTCCTTCGCTCTCAGTACCGTGAACGCATATTATATTTTGACGCGCATTACTTGACGGATGCGATCATACCAGCACTAATGCACCGGATCCCATCAGAACTCCGCAGTTAAGTGTGCTTGGGCGAGAGTAGTACTAGGATGGGTGACCTCCTGGGAAGTCCTCGTGTTGCATCCCTTTTTCTCACAGTTCCTTATTCTATTTTATTTTTTTCTAAATAATTTCACCGCCTAAGACTTTGACGACATCTCTCATTGTCGCGAGATTTTTTGGGGTTGTACGGAAAAATATTCTAATTATACGCTTATAGCTTCGCCATAAGACCCGTGTCCTTAGCTCAAATTCCTTCGCTCTCAGTACCGTGAACGCATATTATATTTTGACGCGCATTACTTGACGGATGCGATCATACCAGCACTAATGCACCGGATCCCATCAGAACTCCGCAGTTAAGTGTGCTTGGGCGAGAGTAGTACTAGGATGGGTGACCTCCTGGGAAGTCCTCGTGTTGCATCCCTTTTTCTCACAGTTCCTTATTCTATTTTATTTTTTTCTAAATAATTTCACCGCCTAAGACTTTGACGACATCTCTCATTGTCGCGAGATTTTTTGGGGTTGTACGGAAAAATATTCTAATTATACGCTTATAGCTTCGCCATAAGACCCGTGTCCTTAGCTCAAATTCCTTCGCTCTCAGTACCGTGAACGCATATTATATTTTGACGCGCATTACTTGACGGATGCGATCATACCAGCACTAATGCACCGGATCCCATCAGAACTCCGCAGTTAAGTGTGCTTGGGCGAGAGTAGTACTAGGATGGGTGACCTCCTGGGAAGTCCTCGTGTTGCATCCCTTTTTCTCACAGTTCCTTATTCTATTTTATTTTTTTCTAAATAATTTCACCGCCTAAGACTTTGACGACATCTCTCATTGTCGCGAGATTTTTTGGGGTTGTACGGAAAAATATTCTAATTATACGCTTATAGCTTCGCCATAAGACCCGTGTCCTTAGCTCAAATTCCTTCGCTCTCAGTACCGTGAACGCATATTATATTTTGACGCGCATTACTTGACGGATGCGATCATACCAGCACTAATGCACCGGATCCCATCAGAACTCCGCAGTTAAGTGTGCTTGGGCGAGAGTAGTACTAGGATGGGTGACCTCCTGGGAAGTCCTCGTGTTGCATCCCTTTTTCTCACAGTTCCTTATTCTATTTTATTTTTTTCTAAATAATTTCACCGCCTAAGACTTTGACGACATCTCTCATTGTCGCGAGATTTTTTGGGGTTGTACGGAAAAATATTCTAATTATACGCTTATAGCTTCGCCATAAGACCCGTGTCCTTAGCTCAAATTCCTTCGCTCTCAGTACCGTGAACGCATATTATATTTTGACGCGCATTACTTGACGGATGCGATCATACCAGCACTAATGCACCGGATCCCATCAGAACTCCGCAGTTAAGTGTGCTTGGGCGAGAGTAGTACTAGGATGGGTGACCTCCTGGGAAGTCCTCGTGTTGCATCCCTTTTTCTCACAGTTCCTTATTCTATTTTATTTTTTTCTAAATAATTTCACCGCCTAAGACTTTGACGACATCTCTCATTGTCGCGAGATTTTTTGGGGTTGTACGGAAAAATATTCTAATTATACGCTTATAGCTTCGCCATAAGACCCGTGTCCTTAGCTCAAATTCCTTCGCTCTCAGTACCGTGAACGCATATTATATTTTGACGCGCATTACTTGACGGATGCGATCATACCAGCACTAATGCACCGGATCCCATCAGAACTCCGCAGTTAAGTGTGCTTGGGCGAGAGTAGTACTAGGATGGGTGACCTCCTGGGAAGTCCTCGTGTTGCATCCCTTTTTCTCACAGTTCCTTATTCTATTTTATTTTTTTCTAAATAATTTCACCGCCTAAGACTTTGACGACATCTCTCATTGTCGCGAGATTTTTTGGGGTTGTACGGAAAAATATTCTAATTATACGCTTATAGCTTCGCCATAAGACCCGTGTCCTTAGCTCAAATTCCTTCGCTCTCAGTACCGTGAACGCATATTATATTTTGACGCGCATTACTTGACGGATGCGATCATACCAGCACTAATGCACCGGATCCCATCAGAACTCCGCAGTTAAGTGTGCTTGGGCGAGAGTAGTACTAGGATGGGTGACCTCCTGGGAAGTCCTCGTGTTGCATCCCTTTTTCTCACAGTTCCTTATTCTATTTTATTTTTTTCTAAATAATTTCACCGCCTAAGACTTTGACGACATCTCTCATTGTCGCGAGATTTTTTGGGGTTGTACGGAAAAATATTCTAATTATACGCTTATAGCTTCGCCATAAGACCCGTGTCCTTAGCTCAAATTCCTTCGCTCTCAGTACCGTGAACGCATATTATATTTTGACGCGCATTACTTGACGGATGCGATCATACCAGCACTAATGCACCGGATCCCATCAGAACTCCGCAGTTAAGTGTGCTTGGGCGAGAGTAGTACTAGGATGGGTGACCTCCTGGGAAGTCCTCGTGTTGCATCCCTTTTTCTCACAGTTCCTTATTCTATTTTATTTTTTTCTAAATAATTTCACCGCCTAAGACTTTGACGACATCTCTCATTGTCGCGAGATTTTTTGGGGTTGTACGGAAAAATATTCTAATTATACGCTTATAGCTTCGCCATAAGACCCGTGTCCTTAGCTCAAATTCCTTCGCTCTCAGTACCGTGAACGCATATTATATTTTGACGCGCATTACTTGACGGATGCGATCATACCAGCACTAATGCACCGGATCCCATCAGAACTCCGCAGTTAAGTGTGCTTGGGCGAGAGTAGTACTAGGATGGGTGACCTCCTGGGAAGTCCTCGTGTTGCATCCCTTTTTCTCACAGTTCCTTATTCTATTTTATTTTTTTCTAAATAATTTCACCGCCTAAGACTTTGACGACATCTCTCATTGTCGCGAGATTTTTTGGGGTTGTACGGAAAAATATTCTAATTATACGCTTATAGCTTCGCCATAAGACCCGTGTCCTTAGCTCAAATTCCTTCGCTCTCAGTACCGTGAACGCATATTATATTTTGACGCGCATTACTTGACGGATGCGATCATACCAGCACTAATGCACCGGATCCCATCAGAACTCCGCAGTTAAGTGTGCTTGGGCGAGAGTAGTACTAGGATGGGTGACCTCCTGGGAAGTCCTCGTGTTGCATCCCTTTTTCTCACAGTTCCTTATTCTATTTTATTTTTTTCTAAATAATTTCACCGCCTAAGACTTTGACGACATCTCTCATTGTCGCGAGATTTTTTGGGGTTGTACGGAAAAATATTCTAATTATACGCTTATAGCTTCGCCATAAGACCCGTGTCCTTAGCTCAAATTCCTTCGCTCTCAGTACCGTGAACGCATATTATATTTTGACGCGCATTACTTGACGGATGCGATCATACCAGCACTAATGCACCGGATCCCATCAGAACTCCGCAGTTAAGTGTGCTTGGGCGAGAGTAGTACTAGGATGGGTGACCTCCTGGGAAGTCCTCGTGTTGCATCCCTTTTTCTCACAGTTCCTTATTCTATTTTATTTTTTTCTAAATAATTTCACCGCCTAAGACTTTGACGACATCTCTCATTGTCGCGAGATTTTTTGGGGTTGTACGGAAAAATATTCTAATTATACGCTTATAGCTTCGCCATAAGACCCGTGTCCTTAGCTCAAATTCCTTCGCTCTCAGTACCGTGAACGCATATTATATTTTGACGCGCATTACTTGACGGATGCGATCATACCAGCACTAATGCACCGGATCCCATCAGAACTCCGCAGTTAAGTGTGCTTGGGCGAGAGTAGTACTAGGATGGGTGACCTCCTGGGAAGTCCTCGTGTTGCATCCCTTTTTCTCACAGTTCCTTATTCTATTTTATTTTTTTCTAAATAATTTCACCGCCTAAGACTTTGACGACATCTCTCATTGTCGCTCGTGTTGCATCCCTTTTTCTCACAGTTCCTTATTCTATTTTATTTTTTTCTAAATAATTTCACCGCCTAAGACTTTGACGACATCTCTCATTGTCGCGAGATTTTTTGGGGTTGTACGGAAAAATATTCTAATTATACGCTTATAGCTTCGCCATAAGACCCGTGTCCTTAGCTCAAATTCCTTCGCTCTCAGTACCGTGAACGCATATTATATTTTGACGCGCATTACTTGACGGATGCGATCATACCAGCACTAATGCACCGGATCCCATCAGAACTCCGCAGTTAAGTGTGCTTGGGCGAGAGTAGTACTAGGATGGGTGACCTCCTGGGAAGTCCTCGTGTTGCATCCCTTTTTCTCACAGTTCCTTATTCTATTTTATTTTTTTCTAAATAATTTCACCGCCTAAGACTTTGACGACATCTCTCATTGTCGCGAGATTTTTTGGGGTTGTACGGAAAAATATTCTAATTATACGCTTATAGCTTCGCCATAAGACCCGTGTCCTTAGCTCAAATTCCTTCGCTCTCAGTACCGTGAACGCATATTATATTTTGACGCGCATTACTTGACGGATGCGATCATACCAGCACTAATGCACCGGATCCCATCAGAACTCCGCAGTTAAGTGTGCTTGGGCGAGAGTAGTACTAGGATGGGTGACCTCCTGGGAAGTCCTCGTGTTGCATCCCTTTTTCTCACAGTTCCTTATTCTATTTTATTTTTTTCTAAATAATTTCACCGCCTAAGACTTTGACGACATCTCTCATTGTCGCGAGATTTTTTGGGGTTGTACGGAAAAATATTCTAATTATACGCTTATAGCTTCGCCATAAGACCCGTGTCCTTAGCTCAAATTCCTTCGCTCTCAGTACCGTGAACGCATATTATATTTTGACGCGCATTACTTGACGGATGCGATCATACCAGCACTAATGCACCGGATCCCATCAGAACTCCGCAGTTAAGTGTGCTTGGGCGAGAGTAGTACTAGGATGGGTGACCTCCTGGGAAGTCCTCGTGTTGCATCCCTTTTTCTCACAGTTCCTTATTCTATTTTATTTTTTTCTAAATAATTTCACCGCCTAAGACTTTGACGACATCTCTCATTGTCGCGAGATTTTTTGGGGTTGTACGGAAAAATATTCTAATTATACGCTTATAGCTTCGCCATAAGACCCGTGTCCTTAGCTCAAATTCCTTCGCTCTCAGTACCGTGAACGCATATTATATTTTGACGCGCATTACTTGACGGATGCGATCATACCAGCACTAATGCACCGGATCCCATCAGAACTCCGCAGTTAAGTGTGCTTGGGCGAGAGTAGTACTAGGATGGGTGACCTCCTGGGAAGTCCTCGTGTTGCATCCCTTTTTCTCACAGTTCCTTATTCTATTTTATTTTTTTCTAAATAATTTCACCGCCTAAGACTTTGACGACATCTCTCATTGTCGCGAGATTTTTTGGGGTTGTACGGAAAAATATTCTAATTATACGCTTATAGCTTCGCCATAAGACCCGTGTCCTTAGCTCAAATTCCTTCGCTCTCAGTAAACGTGAACGCATATTATATTTTGACGCGCATTACTTGACGGATGCGATCATACCAGCCTAATGCACCGGATCCCATCAGAACTCCGCAGTTAAGTGTGCTTGGGCGAGAGTAGTACTAGGATGGGTGACCTCCTGGGAAGTCCTCGTGTTGCATCCCTTTTCTCACAGTTCCTTATTCTATTTTATTTTTTTTCTAAATAATTTCACCGCCTAAGACTTTGACGACATCTCTCATTGTCGCGAGATTTTTTGGGGTTGTACGGAAAAATATTCTAATTATACGCTTATAGCTTCGCCATAAGACCCGTGTCCTTAGCTCAAATTCCTTCGCTCTCAGTACCGTGAACGCATATTATATTTTGACGCGCATTACTTGACGGATGCGATCATACCAGCACTAATGCACCGGATCCCATCAGAACTCCGCAGTTAAGTGTGCTTGGGCGAGAGTAGTACTAGGATGGGTGACCTCCTGGGAAGTCCTCGTGTTGCATCCCTTTTTCTCACAGTTCCTTATTCTATTTTATTTTTTTCTAAATAATTTCACCGCCTAAGACTTTGACGACATCTCTCATTGTCGCGAGATTTTTTGGGGTTGTACGGAAAAATATTCTAATTATACGCTTATAGCTTCGCCATAAGACCCGTGTCCTTAGCTCAAATTCCTTCGCTCTCAGTACCGTGAACGCATATTATATTTTGACGCGCATTACTTGACGGATGCGATCATACCAGCACTAATGCACCGGATCCCATCAGAACTCCGCAGTTAAGTGTGCTTGGGCGAGAGTAGTACTAGGATGGGTGACCTCCTGGGAAGTCCTCGTGTTGCATCCCTTTTTCTCACAGTTCCTTATTCTATTTTATTTTTTTCTAAATAATTTCACCGCCTAAGACTTTGACGACATCTCTCATTGTCGCGAGATTTTTTGGGGTTGTACGGAAAAATATTCTAATTATACGCTTATAGCTTCGCCATAAGACCCGTGTCCTTAGCTCAAATTCCTTCGCTCTCAGTACCGTGAACGCATATTATATTTTGACGCGCATTACTTGACGGATGCGATCATACCAGCACTAATGCACCGGATCCCATCAGAACTCCGCAGTTAAGTGTGCTTGGGCGAGAGTAGTACTAGGATGGGTGACCTCCTGGGAAGTCCTCGTGTTGCATCCCTTTTTCTCACAGTTCCTTATTCTATTTTATTTTTTTCTAAATAATTTCACCGCCTAAGACTTTGACGACATCTCTCATTGTCGCGAGATTTTTTGGGGTTGTACGGAAAAATATTCTAATTATACGCTTATAGCTTCGCCATAAGACCCGTGTCCTTAGCTCAAATTCCTTCGCTCTCAGTACCGTGAACGCATATTATATTTTGACGCGCATTACTTGACGGATGCGATCATACCAGCACTAATGCACCGGATCCCATCAGAACTCCGCAGTTAAGTGTGCTTGGGCGAGAGTAGTACTAGGATGGGTGACCTCCTGGGAAGTCCTCGTGTTGCATCCCTTTTTCTCACAGTTCCTTATTCTATTTTATTTTTTTCTAAATAATTTCACCGCCTAAGACTTTGACGACATCTCTCATTGTCGCGAGATTTTTTGGGGTTGTACGGAAAAATATTCTAATTATACGCTTATAGCTTCGCCATAAGACCCGTGTCCTTAGCTCAAATTCCTTCGCTCTCAGTACCGTGAACGCATATTATATTTTGACGCGCATTACTTGACGGATGCGATCATACCAGCACTAATGCACCGGATCCCATCAGAACTCCGCAGTTAAGTGTGCTTGGGCGAGAGTAGTACTAGGATGGGTGACCTCCTGGGAAGTCCTCGTGTTGCATCCCTTTTTCTCACAGTTCCTTATTCTATTTTATTTTTTTCTAAATAATTTCACCGCCTAAGACTTTGACGACATCTCTCATTGTCGCGAGATTTTTTGGGGTTGTACGGAAAAATATTCTAATTATACGCTTATAGCTTCGCCATAAGACCCGTGTCCTTAGCTCAAATTCCTTCGCTCTCAGTACCGTGAACGCATATTATATTTTGACGCGCATTACTTGACGGATGCGATCATACCAGCACTAATGCACCGGATCCCATCAGAACTCCGCAGTTAAGTGTGCTTGGGCGAGAGTAGTACTAGGATGGGTGACCTCCTGGGAAGTCCTCGTGTTGCATCCCTTTTTCTCACAGTTCCTTATTCTATTTTATTTTTTTCTAAATAATTTCACCGCCTAAGACTTTGACGACATCTCTCATTGTCGCGAGATTTTTTGGGGTTGTACGGAAAAATATTCTAATTATACGCTTATAGCTTCGCCATAAGACCCGTGTCCTTAGCTCAAATTCCTTCGCTCTCAGTACCGTGAACGCATATTATATTTTGACGCGCATTACTTGACGGATGCGATCATACCAGCACTAATGCACCGGATCCCATCAGAACTCCGCAGTTAAGTGTGCTTGGGCGAGAGTAGTACTAGGATGGGTGACCTCCTGGGAAGTCCTCGTGTTGCATCCCTTTTTCTCACAGTTCCTTATTCTATTTTATTTTTTTCTAAATAATTTCACCGCCTAAGACTTTGACGACATCTCTCATTGTCGCGAGATTTTTTGGGGTTGTACGGAAAAATATTCTAATTATACGCTTATAGCTTCGCCATAAGACCCGTGTCCTTAGCTCAAATTCCTTCGCTCTCAGTACCGTGAACGCATATTATATTTTGACGCGCATTACTTGACGGATGCGATCATACCAGCACTAATGCACCGGATCCCATCAGAACTCCGCAGTTAAGTGTGCTTGGGCGAGAGTAGTACTAGGATGGGTGACCTCCTGGGAAGTCCTCGTGTTGCATCCCTTTTTCTCACAGTTCCTTATTCTATTTTATTTTTTTCTAAATAATTTCACCGCCTAAGACTTTGACGACATCTCTCATTGTCGCGAGATTTTTTGGGGTTGTACGGAAAAATATTCTAATTATACGCTTATAGCTTCGCCATAAGACCCGTGTCCTTAGCTCAAATTCCTTCGCTCTCAGTACCGTGAACGCATATTATATTTTGACGCGCATTACTTGACGGATGCGATCATACCAGCACTAATGCACCGGATCCCATCAGAACTCCGCAGTTAAGTGTGCTTGGGCGAGAGTAGTACTAGGATGGGTGACCTCCTGGGAAGTCCTCGTGTTGCATCCCTTTTTCTCACAGTTCCTTATTCTATTTTATTTTTTTCTAAATAATTTCACCGCCTAAGACTTTGACGACATCTCTCATTGTCGCGAGATTTTTTGGGGTTGTACGGAAAAATATTCTAATTATACGCTTATAGCTTCGCCATAAGACCCGTGTCCTTAGCTCAAATTCCTTCGCTCTCAGTACCGTGAACGCATATTATATTTTGACGCGCATTACTTGACGGATGCGATCATACCAGCACTAATGCACCGGATCCCATCAGAACTCCGCAGTTAAGTGTGCTTGGGCGAGAGTAGTACTAGGATGGGTGACCTCCTGGGAAGTCCTCGTGTTGCATCCCTTTTTCTCACAGTTCCTTATTCTATTTTATTTTTTTCTAAATAATTTCACCGCCTAAGACTTTGACGACATCTCTCATTGTCGCGAGATTTTTTGGGGTTGTACGGAAAAATATTCTAATTATACGCTTATAGCTTCGCCATAAGACCCGTGTCCTTAGCTCAAATTCCTTCGCTCTCAGTACCGTGAACGCATATTATATTTTGACGCGCATTACTTGACGGATGCGATCATACCAGCACTAATGCACCGGATCCCATCAGAACTCCGCAGTTAAGTGTGCTTGGGCGAGAGTAGTACTAGGATGGGTGACCTCCTGGGAAGTCCTCGTGTTGCATCCCTTTTTCTCACAGTTCCTTATTCTATTTTATTTTTTTCTAAATAATTTCACCGCCTAAGACTTTGACGACATCTCTCATTGTCGCGAGATTTTTTGGGGTTGTACGGAAAAATATTCTAATTATACGCTTATAGCTTCGCCATAAGACCCGTGTCCTTAGCTCAAATTCCTTCGCTCTCAGTACCGTGAACGCATATTATATTTTGACGCGCATTACTTGACGGATGCGATCATACCAGCACTAATGCACCGGATCCCATCAGAACTCCGCAGTTAAGTGTGCTTGGGCGAGAGTAGTACTAGGATGGGTGACCTCCTGGGAAGTCCTCGTGTTGCATCCCTTTTTCTCACAGTTCCTTATTCTATTTTATTTTTTTCTAAATAATTTCACCGCCTAAGACTTTGACGACATCTCTCATTGTCGCGAGATTTTTTGGGGTTGTACGGAAAAATATTCTAATTATACGCTTATAGCTTCGCCATAAGACCCGTGTCCTTAGCTCAAATTCCTTCGCTCTCAGTACCGTGAACGCATATTATATTTTGACGCGCATTACTTGACGGATGCGATCATACCAGCACTAATGCACCGGATCCCATCAGAACTCCGCAGTTAAGTGTGCTTGGGCGAGAGTAGTACTAGGATGGGTGACCTCCTGGGAAGTCCTCGTGTTGCATCCCTTTTTCTCACAGTTCCTTATTCTATTTTATTTTTTTCTAAATAATTTCACCGCCTAAGACTTTGACGACATCTCTCATTGTCGCGAGATTTTTTGGGGTTGTACGGAAAAATATTCTAATTATACGCTTATAGCTTCGCCATAAGACCCGTGTCCTTAGCTCAAATTCCTTCGCTCTCAGTACCGTGAACGCATATTATATTTTGACGCGCATTACTTGACGGATGCGATCATACCAGCACTAATGCACCGGATCCCATCAGAACTCCGCAGTTAAGTGTGCTTGGGCGAGAGTAGTACTAGGATGGGTGACCTCCTGGGAAGTCCTCGTGTTGCATCCCTTTTTCTCACAGTTCCTTATTCTATTTTATTTTTTTCTAAATAATTTCACCGCCTAAGACTTTGACGACATCTCTCATTGTCGCGAGATTTTTTGGGGTTGTACGGAAAAATATTCTAATTATACGCTTATAGCTTCGCCATAAGACCCGTGTCCTTAGCTCAAATTCCTTCGCTCTCAGTACCGTGAACGCATATTATATTTTGACGCGCATTACTTGACGGATGCGATCATACCAGCACTAATGCACCGGATCCCATCAGAACTCCGCAGTTAAGTGTGCTTGGGCGAGAGTAGTACTAGGATGGGTGACCTCCTGGGAAGTCCTCGTGTTGCATCCCTTTTTCTCACAGTTCCTTATTCTATTTTATTTTTTTCTAAATAATTTCACCGCCTAAGACTTTGACGACATCTCTCATTGTCGCGAGATTTTTTGGGGTTGTACGGAAAAATATTCTAATTATACGCTTATAGCTTCGCCATAAGACCCGTGTCCTTAGCTCAAATTCCTTCGCTCTCAGTACCGTGAACGCATATTATATTTTGACGCGCATTACTTGACGGATGCGATCATACCAGCACTAATGCACCGGATCCCATCAGAACTCCGCAGTTAAGTGTGCTTGGGCGAGAGTAGTACTAGGATGGGTGACCTCCTGGGAAGTCCTCGTGTTGCATCCCTTTTTCTCACAGTTCCTTATTCTATTTTATTTTTTTCTAAATAATTTCACCGCCTAAGACTTTGACGACATCTCTCATTGTCGCGAGATTTTTTGGGGTTGTACGGAAAAATATTCTAATTATACGCTTATAGCTTCGCCATAAGACCCGTGTCCTTAGCTCAAATTCCTTCGCTCTCAGTACCGTGAACGCATATTATATTTTGACGCGCATTACTTGACGGATGCGATCATACCAGCACTAATGCACCGGATCCCATCAGAACTCCGCAGTTAAGTGTGCTTGGGCGAGAGTAGTACTAGGATGGGTGACCTCCTGGGAAGTCCTCGTGTTGCATCCCTTTTTCTCACAGTTCCTTATTCTATTTTATTTTTTTCTAAATAATTTCACCGCCTAAGACTTTGACGACATCTCTCATTGTCGCGAGATTTTTTGGGGTTGTACGGAAAAATATTCTAATTATACGCTTATAGCTTCGCCATAAGACCCGTGTCCTTAGCTCAAATTCCTTCGCTCTCAGTACCGTGAACGCATATTATATTTTGACGCGCATTACTTGACGGATGCGATCATACCAGCACTAATGCACCGGATCCCATCAGAACTCCGCAGTTAAGTGTGCTTGGGCGAGAGTAGTACTAGGATGGGTGACCTCCTGGGAAGTCCTCGTGTTGCATCCCTTTTTCTCACAGTTCCTTATTCTATTTTATTTTTTTCTAAATAATTTCACCGCCTAAGACTTTGACGACATCTCTCATTGTCGCGAGATTTTTTGGGGTTGTACGGAAAAATATTCTAATTATACGCTTATAGCTTCGCCATAAGACCCGTGTCCTTAGCTCAAATTCCTTCGCTCTCAGTACCGTGAACGCATATTATATTTTGACGCGCATTACTTGACGGATGCGATCATACCAGCACTAATGCACCGGATCCCATCAGAACTCCGCAGTTAAGTGTGCTTGGGCGAGAGTAGTACTAGGATGGGTGACCTCCTGGGAAGTCCTCGTGTTGCATCCCTTTTTCTCACAGTTCCTTATTCTATTTTATTTTTTTCTAAATAATTTCACCGCCTAAGACTTTGACGACATCTCTCATTGTCGCGAGATTTTTTGGGGTTGTACGGAAAAATATTCTAATTATACGCTTATAGCTTCGCCATAAGACCCGTGTCCTTAGCTCAAATTCCTTCGCTCTCAGTACCGTGAACGCATATTATATTTTGACGCGCATTACTTGACGGATGCGATCATACCAGCACTAATGCACCGGATCCCATCAGAACTCCGCAGTTAAGTGTGCTTGGGCGAGAGTAGTACTAGGATGGGTGACCTCCTGGGAAGTCCTCGTGTTGCATCCCTTTTTCTCACAGTTCCTTATTCTATTTTATTTTTTTCTAAATAATTTCACCGCCTAAGACTTTGACGACATCTCTCATTGTCGCGAGATTTTTTGGGGTTGTACGGAAAAATATTCTAATTATACGCTTATAGCTTCGCCATAAGACCCGTGTCCTTAGCTCAAATTCCTTCGCTCTCAGTACCGTGAACGCATATTATATTTTGACGCGCATTACTTGACGGATGCGATCATACCAGCACTAATGCACCGGATCCCATCAGAACTCCGCAGTTAAGTGTGCTTGGGCGAGAGTAGTACTAGGATGGGTGACCTCCTGGGAAGTCCTCGTGTTGCATCCCTTTTTCTCACAGTTCCTTATTCTATTTTATTTTTTTCTAAATAATTTCACCGCCTAAGACTTTGACGACATCTCTCATTGTCGCGAGATTTTTTGGGGTTGTACGGAAAAATATTCTAATTATACGCTTATAGCTTCGCCATAAGACCCGTGTCCTTAGCTCAAATTCCTTCGCTCTCAGTACCGTGAACGCATATTATATTTTGACGCGCATTACTTGACGGATGCGATCATACCAGCACTAATGCACCGGATCCCATCAGAACTCCGCAGTTAAGTGTGCTTGGGCGAGAGTAGTACTAGGATGGGTGACCTCCTGGGAAGTCCTCGTGTTGCATCCCTTTTTCTCACAGTTCCTTATTCTATTTTATTTTTTTCTAAATAATTTCACCGCCTAAGACTTTGACGACATCTCTCATTGTCGCGAGATTTTTTGGGGTTGTACGGAAAAATATTCTAATTATACGCTTATAGCTTCGCCATAAGACCCGTGTCCTTAGCTCAAATTCCTTCGCTCTCAGTACCGTGAACGCATATTATATTTTGACGCGCATTACTTGACGGATGCGATCATACCAGCACTAATGCACCGGATCCCATCAGAACTCCGCAGTTAAGTGTGCTTGGGCGAGAGTAGTACTAGGATGGGTGACCTCCTGGGAAGTCCTCGTGTTGCATCCCTTTTTCTCACAGTTCCTTATTCTATTTTATTTTTTTCTAAATAATTTCACCGCCTAAGACTTTGACGACATCTCTCATTGTCGCGAGATTTTTTGGGGTTGTACGGAAAAATATTCTAATTATACGCTTATAGCTTCGCCATAAGACCCGTGTCCTTAGCTCAAATTCCTTCGCTCTCAGTACCGTGAACGCATATTATATTTTGACGCGCATTACTTGACGGATGCGATCATACCAGCACTAATGCACCGGATCCCATCAGAACTCCGCAGTTAAGTGTGCTTGGGCGAGAGTAGTACTAGGATGGGTGACCTCCTGGGAAGTCCTCGTGTTGCATCCCTTTTTCTCACAGTTCCTTATTCTATTTTATTTTTTTCTAAATAATTTCACCGCCTAAGACTTTGACGACATCTCTCATTGTCGCGAGATTTTTTGGGGTTGTACGGAAAAATATTCTAATTATACGCTTATAGCTTCGCCATAAGACCCGTGTCCTTAGCTCAAATTCCTTCGCTCTCAGTACCGTGAACGCATATTATATTTTGACGCGCATTACTTGACGGATGCGATCATACCAGCACTAATGCACCGGATCCCATCAGAACTCCGCAGTTAAGTGTGCTTGGGCGAGAGTAGTACTAGGATGGGTGACCTCCTGGGAAGTCCTCGTGTTGCATCCCTTTTTCTCACAGTTCCTTATTCTATTTTATTTTTTTCTAAATAATTTCACCGCCTAAGACTTTGACGACATCTCTCATTGTCGCGAGATTTTTTGGGGTTGTACGGAAAAATATTCTAATTATACGCTTATAGCTTCGCCATAAGACCCGTGTCCTTAGCTCAAATTCCTTCGCTCTCAGTACCGTGAACGCATATTATATTTTGACGCGCATTACTTGACGGATGCGATCATACCAGCACTAATGCACCGGATCCCATCAGAACTCCGCAGTTAAGTGTGCTTGGGCGAGAGTAGTACTAGGATGGGTGACCTCCTGGGAAGTCCTCGTGTTGCATCCCTTTTTCTCACAGTTCCTTATTCTATTTTATTTTTTTCTAAATAATTTCACCGCCTAAGACTTTGACGACATCTCTCATTGTCGCGAGATTTTTTGGGGTTGTACGGAAAAATATTCTAATTATACGCTTATAGCTTCGCCATAAGACCCGTGTCCTTAGCTCAAATTCCTTCGCTCTCAGTACCGTGAACGCATATTATATTTTGACGCGCATTACTTGACGGATGCGATCATACCAGCACTAATGCACCGGATCCCATCAGAACTCCGCAGTTAAGTGTGCTTGGGCGAGAGTAGTACTAGGATGGGTGACCTCCTGGGAAGTCCTCGTGTTGCATCCCTTTTTCTCACAGTTCCTTATTCTATTTTATTTTTTTCTAAATAATTTCACCGCCTAAGACTTTGACGACATCTCTCATTGTCGCGAGATTTTTTGGGGTTGTACGGAAAAATATTCTAATTATACGCTTATAGCTTCGCCATAAGACCCGTGTCCTTAGCTCAAATTCCTTCGCTCTCAGTACCGTGAACGCATATTATATTTTGACGCGCATTACTTGACGGATGCGATCATACCAGCACTAATGCACCGGATCCCATCAGAACTCCGCAGTTAAGTGTGCTTGGGCGAGAGTAGTACTAGGATGGGTGACCTCCTGGGAAGTCCTCGTGTTGCATCCCTTTTTCTCACAGTTCCTTATTCTATTTTATTTTTTTCTAAATAATTTCACCGCCTAAGACTTTGACGACATCTCTCATTGTCGCGAGATTTTTTGGGGTTGTACGGAAAAATATTCTAATTATACGCTTATAGCTTCGCCATAAGACCCGTGTCCTTAGCTCAAATTCCTTCGCTCTCAGTACCGTGAACGCATATTATATTTTGACGCGCATTACTTGACGGATGCGATCATACCAGCACTAATGCACCGGATCCCATCAGAACTCCGCAGTTAAGTGTGCTTGGGCGAGAGTAGTACTAGGATGGGTGACCTCCTGGGAAGTCCTCGTGTTGCATCCCTTTTTCTCACAGTTCCTTATTCTATTTTATTTTTTTCTAAATAATTTCACCGCCTAAGACTTTGACGACATCTCTCATTGTCGCGAGATTTTTTGGGGTTGTACGGAAAAATATTCTAATTATACGCTTATAGCTTCGCCATAAGACCCGTGTCCTTAGCTCAAATTCCTCGTGTTGCATCCCTTTTTCTCACAGTTCCTTATTCTATTTTATTTTTTTCTAAATAATTTCACCGCCTAAGACTTTGACGACATCTCTCATTGTCGCGAGATTTTTTGGGGTTGTACGGAAAAATATTCTAATTATACGCTTATAGCTTCGCCATAAGACCCGTGTCCTTAGCTCAAATTCCTTCGCTCTCAGTACCGTGAACGCATATTATATTTTGACGCGCATTACTTGACGGATGCGATCATACCAGCACTAATGCACCGGATCCCATCAGAACTCCGCAGTTAAGTGTGCTTGGGCGAGAGTAGTACTAGGATGGGTGACCTCCTGGGAAGTCCTCGTGTTGCATCCCTTTTTCTCACAGTTCCTTATTCTATTTTATTTTTTTCTAAATAATTTCACCGCCTAAGACTTTGACGACATCTCTCATTGTCGCGAGATTTTTTGGGGTTGTACGGAAAAATATTCTAATTATACGCTTATAGCTTCGCCATAAGACCCGTGTCCTTAGCTCAAATTCCTTCGCTCTCAGTACCGTGAACGCATATTATATTTTGACGCGCATTACTTGACGGATGCGATCATACCAGCACTAATGCACCGGATCCCATCAGAACTCCGCAGTTAAGTGTGCTTGGGCGAGAGTAGTACTAGGATGGGTGACCTCCTGGGAAGTCCTCGTGTTGCATCCCTTTTTCTCACAGTTCCTTATTCTATTTTATTTTTTTCTAAATAATTTCACCGCCTAAGACTTTGACGACATCTCTCATTGTCGCGAGATTTTTTGGGGTTGTACGGAAAAATATTCTAATTATACGCTTATAGCTTCGCCATAAGACCCGTGTCCTTAGCTCAAATTCCTTCGCTCTCAGTACCGTGAACGCATATTATATTTTGACGCGCATTACTTGACGGATGCGATCATACCAGCACTAATGCACCGGATCCCATCAGAACTCCGCAGTTAAGTGTGCTTGGGCGAGAGTAGTACTAGGATGGGTGACCTCCTGGGAAGTCCTCGTGTTGCATCCCTTTTTCTCACAGTTCCTTATTCTATTTTATTTTTTTCTAAATAATTTCACCGCCTAAGACTTTGACGACATCTCTCATTGTCGCGAGATTTTTTGGGGTTGTACGGAAAAATATTCTAATTATACGCTTATAGCTTCGCCATAAGACCCGTGTCCTTAGCTCAAATTCCTTCGCTCTCAGTACCGTGAACGCATATTATATTTTGACGCGCATTACTTGACGGATGCGATCATACCAGCACTAATGCACCGGATCCCATCAGAACTCCGCAGTTAAGTGTGCTTGGGCGAGAGTAGTACTAGGATGGGTGACCTCCTGGGAAGTCCTCGTGTTGCATCCCTTTTTCTCACAGTTCCTTATTCTATTTTATTTTTTTCTAAATAATTTCACCGCCTAAGACTTTGACGACATCTCTCATTGTCGCGAGATTTTTTGGGGTTGTACGGAAAAATATTCTAATTATACGCTTATAGCTTCGCCATAAGACCCGTGTCCTTAGCTCAAATTCCTTCGCTCTCAGTACCGTGAACGCATATTATATTTTGACGCGCATTACTTGACGGATGCGATCATACCAGCACTAATGCACCGGATCCCATCAGAACTCCGCAGTTAAGTGTGCTTGGGCGAGAGTAGTACTAGGATGGGTGACCTCCTGGGAAGTCCTCGTGTTGCATCCCTTTTTCTCACAGTTCCTTATTCTATTTTATTTTTTTCTAAATAATTTCACCGCCTAAGACTTTGACGACATCTCTCATTGTCGCGAGATTTTTTGGGGTTGTACGGAAAAATATTCTAATTATACGCTTATAGCTTCGCCATAAGACCCGTGTCCTTAGCTCAAATTCCTTCGCTCTCAGTACCGTGAACGCATATTATATTTTGACGCGCATTACTTGACGGATGCGATCATACCAGCACTAATGCACCGGATCCCATCAGAACTCCGCAGTTAAGTGTGCTTGGGCGAGAGTAGTACTAGGATGGGTGACCTCCTGGGAAGTCCTCGTGTTGCATCCCTTTTTCTCACAGTTCCTTATTCTATTTTATTTTTTTCTAAATAATTTCACCGCCTAAGACTTTGACGACATCTCTCATTGTCGCGAGATTTTTTGGGGTTGTACGGAAAAATATTCTAATTATACGCTTATAGCTTCGCCATAAGACCCGTGTCCTTAGCTCAAATTCCTTCGCTCTCAGTACCGTGAACGCATATTATATTTTGACGCGCATTACTTGACGGATGCGATCATACCAGCACTAATGCACCGGATCCCATCAGAACTCCGCAGTTAAGTGTGCTTGGGCGAGAGTAGTACTAGGATGGGTGACCTCCTGGGAAGTCCTCGTGTTGCATCCCTTTTTCTCACAGTTCCTTATTCTATTTTATTTTTTTCTAAATAATTTCACCGCCTAAGACTTTGACGACATCTCTCATTGTCGCGAGATTTTTTGGGGTTGTACGGAAAAATATTCTAATTATACGCTTATAGCTTCGCCATAAGACCCGTGTCCTTAGCTCAAATTCCTTCGCTCTCAGTACCGTGAACGCATATTATATTTTGACGCGCATTACTTGACGGATGCGATCATACCAGCACTAATGCACCGGATCCCATCAGAACTCCGCAGTTAAGTGTGCTTGGGCGAGAGTAGTACTAGGATGGGTGACCTCCTGGGAAGTCCTCGTGTTGCATCCCTTTTTCTCACAGTTCCTTATTCTATTTTATTTTTTTCTAAATAATTTCACCGCCTAAGACTTTGACGACATCTCTCATTGTCGCGAGATTTTTTGGGGTTGTACGGAAAAATATTCTAATTATACGCTTATAGCTTCGCCATAAGACCCGTGTCCTTAGCTCAAATTCCTTCGCTCTCAGTACCGTGAACGCATATTATATTTTGACGCGCATTACTTGACGGATGCGATCATACCAGCACTAATGCACCGGATCCCATCAGAACTCCGCAGTTAAGTGTGCTTGGGCGAGAGTAGTACTAGGATGGGTGACCTCCTGGGAAGTCCTCGTGTTGCATCCCTTTTTCTCACAGTTCCTTATTCTATTTTATTTTTTTCTAAATAATTTCACCGCCTAAGACTTTGACGACATCTCTCATTGTCGCGAGATTTTTTGGGGTTGTACGGAAAAATATTCTAATTATACGCTTATAGCTTCGCCATAAGACCCGTGTCCTTAGCTCAAATTCCTTCGCTCTCAGTACCGTGAACGCATATTATATTTTGACGCGCATTACTTGACGGATGCGATCATACCAGCACTAATGCACCGGATCCCATCAGAACTCCGCAGTTAAGTGTGCTTGGGCGAGAGTAGTACTAGGATGGGTGACCTCCTGGGAAGTCCTCGTGTTGCATCCCTTTTTCTCACAGTTCCTTATTCTATTTTATTTTTTTCTAAATAATTTCACCGCCTAAGACTTTGACGACATCTCTCATTGTCGCGAGATTTTTTGGGGTTGTACGGAAAAATATTCTAATTATACGCTTATAGCTTCGCCATAAGACCCGTGTCCTTAGCTCAAATTCCTTCGCTCTCAGTACCGTGAACGCATATTATATTTTGACGCGCATTACTTGACGGATGCGATCATACCAGCACTAATGCACCGGATCCCATCAGAACTCCGCAGTTAAGTGTGCTTGGGCGAGAGTAGTACTAGGATGGGTGACCTCCTGGGAAGTCCTCGTGTTGCATCCCTTTTTCTCACAGTTCCTTATTCTATTTTATTTTTTTCTAAATAATTTCACCGCCTAAGACTTTGACGACATCTCTCATTGTCGCGAGATTTTTTGGGGTTGTACGGAAAAATATTCTAATTATACGCTTATCGCTTCGCCATAAGACCCGTGTCCTTAGCTCAAATTCCTTCGCTCTCAGTACCGTGAACGCATATTATATTTTGACGCGCATTACTTGACGGATGCGATCATACCAGCACTAATGCACCGGATCCCATCAGAACTCCGCAGTTAAGTGTGCTTGGGCGAGAGTAGTACTAGGATGGGTGACCTCCTGGGAAGTCCTCGTGTTGCATCCCTTTTTCTCACAGTTCCTTATTCTATTTTATTTTTTTCTAAATAATTTCACCGCCTAAGACTTTGACGACATCTCTCATTGTCGCGAGATTTTTTGGGGTTGTACGGAAAAATATTCTAATTATACGCTTATAGCTTCGCCATAAGACCCGTGTCCTTAGCTCAAATTCCTTCGCTCTCAGTACCGTGAACGCATATTATATTTTGACGCGCATTACTTGACGGATGCGATCATACCAGCACTAATGCACCGGATCCCATCAGAACTCCGCAGTTAAGTGTGCTTGGGCGAGAGTAGTACTAGGATGGGTGACCTCCTGGGAAGTCCTCGTGTTGCATCCCTTTTTCTCACAGTTCCTTATTCTATTTTATTTTTTTCTAAATAATTTCACCGCCTAAGACTTTGACGACATCACTCATTGTCGCGAGATTTTTTGGGGTTGTACGGAAAAATATTCTAATTATACGCTTATAGCTTCGCCATAAGACCCGTGTCCTTAGCTCAAATTCCTTCGCTCTCAGTACCGTGAACGCATATTATATTTTGACGCGCATTACTTGACGGATGCGATCATACCAGCACTAATGCACCGGATCCCATCAGAACTCCGCAGTTAAGTGTGCTTGGGCGAGAGTAGTACTAGGATGGGTGACCTCCTGGGAAGTCCTCGTGTTGCATCCCTTTTTCTCACAGTTCCTTATTCTATTTTATTTTTTTCTAAATAATTTCACCGCCTAAGACTTTGACGACATCTCTCATTGTCGCTCGTGTTGCATCCCTTTTTCTCACAGTTCCTTATTCTATTTTATTTTTTTCTAAATAATTTCACCGCCTAAGACTTTGACGACATCTCTCATTGTCGCGAGATTTTTTGGGGTTGTACGGAAAAATATTCTAATTATACGCTTATAGCTTCGCCATAAGACCCGTGTCCTTAGCTCAAATTCCTTCGCTCTCAGTACCGTGAACGCATATTATATTTTGACGCGCATTACTTGACGGATGCGATCATACCAGCACTAATGCACCGGATCCCATCAGAACTCCGCAGTTAAGTGTGCTTGGGCGAGAGTAGTACTAGGATGGGTGACCTCCTGGGAAGTCCTCGTGTTGCATCCCTTTTTCTCACAGTTCCTTATTCTATTTTATTTTTTTCTAAATAATTTCACCGCCTAAGACTTTGACGACATCTCTCATTGTCGCGAGATTTTTTGGGGTTGTACGGAAAAATATTCTAATTATACGCTTATAGCTTCGCCATAAGACCCGTGTCCTTAGCTCAAATTCCTTCGCTCTCAGTACCGTGAACGCATATTATATTTTGACGCGCATTACTTGACGGATGCGATCATACCAGCACTAATGCACCGGATCCCATCAGAACTCCGCAGTTAAGTGTGCTTGGGCGAGAGTAGTACTAGGATGGGTGACCTCCTGGGAAGTCCTCGTGTTGCATCCCTTTTTCTCACAGTTCCTTATTCTATTTTATTTTTTTCTAAATAATTTCACCGCCTAAGACTTTGACGACATCTCTCATTGTCGCGAGATTTTTTGGGGTTGTACGGAAAAATATTCTAATTATACGCTTATAGCTTCGCCATAAGACCCGTGTCCTTAGCTCAAATTCCTTCGCTCTCAGTACCGTGAACGCATATTATATTTTGACGCGCATTACTTGACGGATGCGATCATACCAGCACTAATGCACCGGATCCCATCAGAACTCCGCAGTTAAGTGTGCTTGGGCGAGAGTAGTACTAGGATGGGTGACCTCCTGGGAAGTCCTCGTGTTGCATCCCTTTTTCTCACAGTTCCTTATTCTATTTTATTTTTTTCTAAATAATTTCACCGCCTAAGACTTTGACGACATCTCTCATTGTCGCGAGATTTTTTGGGGTTGTACGGAAAAATATTCTAATTATACGCTTATAGCTTCGCCATAAGACCCGTGTCCTTAGCTCAAATTCCTTCGCTCTCAGTACCGTGAACGCATATTATATTTTGACGCGCATTACTTGACGGATGCGATCATACCAGCACTAATGCACCGGATCCCATCAGAACTCCGCAGTTAAGTGTGCTTGGGCGAGAGTAGTACTAGGATGGGTGACCTCCTGGGAAGTCCTCGTGTTGCATCCCTTTTTCTCACAGTTCCTTATTCTATTTTATTTTTTTCTAAATAATTTCACCGCCTAAGACTTTGACGACATCTCTCATTGTCGCGAGATTTTTTGGGGTTGTACGGAAAAATATTCTAATTATACGCTTATAGCTTCGCCATAAGACCCGTGTCCTTAGCTCAAATTCCTTCGCTCTCAGTACCGTGAACGCATATTATATTTTGACGCGCATTACTTGACGGATGCGATCATACCAGCACTAATGCACCGGATCCCATCAGAACTCCGCAGTTAAGTGTGCTTGGGCGAGAGTAGTACTAGGATGGGTGACCTCCTGGGAAGTCCTCGTGTTGCATCCCTTTTTCTCACAGTTCCTTATTCTATTTTATTTTTTTCTAAATAATTTCACCGCCTAAGACTTTGACGACATCTCTCATTGTCGCGAGATTTTTTGGGGTTGTACGGAAAAATATTCTAATTATACGCTTATAGCTTCGCCATAAGACCCGTGTCCTTAGCTCAAATTCCTTCGCTCTCAGTACCGTGAACGCATATTATATTTTGACGCGCATTACTTGACGGATGCGATCATACCAGCACTAATGCACCGGATCCCATCAGAACTCCGCAGTTAAGTGTGCTTGGGCGAGAGTAGTACTAGGATGGGTGACCTCCTGGGAAGTCCTCGTGTTGCATCCCTTTTTCTCACAGTTCCTTATTCTATTTTATTTTTTTCTAAATAATTTCACCGCCTAAGACTTTGACGACATCTCTCATTGTCGCGAGATTTTTTGGGGTTGTACGGAAAAATATTCTAATTATACGCTTATAGCTTCGCCATAAGACCCGTGTCCTTAGCTCAAATTCCTTCGCTCTCAGTACCGTGAACGCATATTATATTTTGACGCGCATTACTTGACGGATGCGATCATACCAGCACTAATGCACCGGATCCCATCAGAACTCCGCAGTTAAGTGTGCTTGGGCGAGAGTAGTACTAGGATGGGTGACCTCCTGGGAAGTCCTCGTGTTGCATCCCTTTTTCTCACAGTTCCTTATTCTATTTTATTTTTTTCTAAATAATTTCACCGCCTAAGACTTTGACGACATCTCTCATTGTCGCGAGATTTTTTGGGGTTGTACGGAAAAATATTCTAATTATACGCTTATAGCTTCGCCATAAGACCCGTGTCCTTAGCTCAAATTCCTTCGCTCTCAGTACCGTGAACGCATATTATATTTTGACGCGCATTACTTGACGGATGCGATCATACCAGCACTAATGCACCGGATCCCATCAGAACTCCGCAGTTAAGTGTGCTTGGGCGAGAGTAGTACTAGGATGGGTGACCTCCTGGGAAGTCCTCGTGTTGCATCCCTTTTTCTCACAGTTCCTTATTCTATTTTATTTTTTTCTAAATAATTTCACCGCCTAAGACTTTGACGACATCTCTCATTGTCGCGAGATTTTTTGGGGTTGTACGGAAAAATATTCTAATTATACGCTTATAGCTTCGCCATAAGACCCGTGTCCTTAGCTCAAATTCCTTCGCTCTCAGTACCGTGAACGCATATTATATTTTGACGCGCATTACTTGACGGATGCGATCATACCAGCACTAATGCACCGGATCCCATCAGAACTCCGCAGTTAAGTGTGCTTGGGCGAGAGTAGTACTAGGATGGGTGACCTCCTGGGAAGTCCTCGTGTTGCATCCCTTTTTCTCACAGTTCCTTATTCTATTTTATTTTTTTCTAAATAATTTCACCGCCTAAGACTTTGACGACATCTCTCATTGTCGCGAGATTTTTTGGGGTTGTACGGAAAAATATTCTAATTATACGCTTATAGCTTCGCCATAAGACCCGTGTCCTTAGCTCAAATTCCTTCGCTCTCAGTACCGTGAACGCATATTATATTTTGACGCGCATTACTTGACGGATGCGATCATACCAGCACTAATGCACCGGATCCCATCAGAACTCCGCAGTTAAGTGTGCTTGGGCGAGAGTAGTACTAGGATGGGTGACCTCCTGGGAAGTCCTCGTGTTGCATCCCTTTTTCTCACAGTTCCTTATTCTATTTTATTTTTTTCTAAATAATTTCACCGCCTAAGACTTTGACGACATCTCTCATTGTCGCGAGATTTTTTGGGGTTGTACGGAAAAATATTCTAATTATACGCTTATAGCTTCGCCATAAGACCCGTGTCCTTAGCTCAAATTCCTTCGCTCTCAGTACCGTGAACGCATATTATATTTTGACGCGCATTACTTGACGGATGCGATCATACCAGCACTAATGCACCGGATCCCATCAGAACTCCGCAGTTAAGTGTGCTTGGGCGAGAGTAGTACTAGGATGGGTGACCTCCTGGGAAGTCCTCGTGTTGCATCCCTTTTTCTCACAGTTCCTTATTCTATTTTATTTTTTTCTAAATAATTTCACCGCCTAAGACTTTGACGACATCTCTCATTGTCGCGAGATTTTTTGGGGTTGTACGGAAAAATATTCTAATTATACGCTTATAGCTTCGCCATAAGACCCGTGTCCTTAGCTCAAATTCCTTCGCTCTCAGTACCGTGAACGCATATTATATTTTGACGCGCATTACTTGACGGATGCGATCATACCAGCACTAATGCACCGGATCCCATCAGAACTCCGCAGTTAAGTGTGCTTGGGCGAGAGTAGTACTAGGATGGGTGACCTCCTGGGAAGTCCTCGTGTTGCATCCCTTTTTCTCACAGTTCCTTATTCTATTTTATTTTTTTCTAAATAATTTCACCGCCTAAGACTTTGACGACATCTCTCATTGTCGCGAGATTTTTTGGGGTTGTACGGAAAAATATTCTAATTATACGCTTATAGCTTCGCCATAAGACCCGTGTCCTTAGCTCAAATTCCTTCGCTCTCAGTACCGTGAACGCATATTATATTTTGACGCGCATTACTTGACGGATGCGATCATACCAGCACTAATGCACCGGATCCCATCAGAACTCCGCAGTTAAGTGTGCTTGGGCGAGAGTAGTACTAGGATGGGTGACCTCCTGGGAAGTCCTCGTGTTGCATCCCTTTTTCTCACAGTTCCTTATTCTATTTTATTTTTTTCTAAATAATTTCACCGCCTAAGACTTTGACGACATCTCTCATTGTCGCGAGATTTTTTGGGGTTGTACGGAAAAATATTCTAATTATACGCTTATAGCTTCGCCATAAGACCCGTGTCCTTAGCTCAAATTCCTTCGCTCTCAGTACCGTGAACGCATATTATATTTTGACGCGCATTACTTGACGGATGCGATCATACCAGCACTAATGCACCGGATCCCATCAGAACTCCGCAGTTAAGTGTGCTTGGGCGAGAGTAGTACTAGGATGGGTGACCTCCTGGGAAGTCCTCGTGTTGCATCCCTTTTTCTCACAGTTCCTTATTCTATTTTATTTTTTTCTAAATAATTTCACCGCCTAAGACTTTGACGACATCTCTCATTGTCGCGAGATTTTTTGGGGTTGTACGGAAAAATATTCTAATTATACGCTTATAGCTTCGCCATAAGACCCGTGTCCTTAGCTCAAATTCCTTCGCTCTCAGTACCGTGAACGCATATTATATTTTGACGCGCATTACTTGACGGATGCGATCATACCAGCACTAATGCACCGGATCCCATCAGAACTCCGCAGTTAAGTGTGCTTGGGCGAGAGTAGTACTAGGATGGGTGACCTCCTGGGAAGTCCTCGTGTTGCATCCCTTTTTCTCACAGTTCCTTATTCTATTTTATTTTTTTCTAAATAATTTCACCGCCTAAGACTTTGACGACATCTCTCATTGTCGCGAGATTTTTTGGGGTTGTACGGAAAAATATTCTAATTATACGCTTATAGCTTCGCCATAAGACCCGTGTCCTTAGCTCAAATTCCTTCGCTCTCAGTACCGTGAACGCATATTATATTTTGACGCGCATTACTTGACGGATGCGATCATACCAGCACTAATGCACCGGATCCCATCAGAACTCCGCAGTTAAGTGTGCTTGGGCGAGAGTAGTACTAGGATGGGTGACCTCCTGGGAAGTCCTCGTGTTGCATCCCTTTTTCTCACAGTTCCTTATTCTATTTTATTTTTTTCTAAATAATTTCACCGCCTAAGACTTTGACGACATCTCTCATTGTCGCGAGATTTTTTGGGGTTGTACGGAAAAATATTCTAATTATACGCTTATAGCTTCGCCATAAGACCCGTGTCCTTAGCTCAAATTCCTTCGCTCTCAGTACCGTGAACGCATATTATATTTTGACGCGCATTACTTGACGGATGCGATCATACCAGCACTAATGCACCGGATCCCATCAGAACTCCGCAGTTAAGTGTGCTTGGGCGAGAGTAGTACTAGGATGGGTGACCTCCTGGGAAGTCCTCGTGTTGCATCCCTTTTTCTCACAGTTCCTTATTCTATTTTATTTTTTTCTAAATAATTTCACCGCCTAAGACTTTGACGACATCTCTCATTGTCGCGAGATTTTTTGGGGTTGTACGGAAAAATATTCTAATTATACGCTTATAGCTTCGCCATAAGACCCGTGTCCTTAGCTCAAATTCCTTCGCTCTCAGTACCGTGAACGCATATTATATTTTGACGCGCATTACTTGACGGATGCGATCATACCAGCACTAATGCACCGGATCCCATCAGAACTCCGCAGTTAAGTGTGCTTGGGCGAGAGTAGTACTAGGATGGGTGACCTCCTGGGAAGTCCTCGTGTTGCATCCCTTTTTCTCACAGTTCCTTATTCTATTTTATTTTTTTCTAAATAATTTCACCGCCTAAGACTTTGACGACATCTCTCATTGTCGCGAGATTTTTTGGGGTTGTACGGAAAAATATTCTAATTATACGCTTATAGCTTCGCCATAAGACCCGTGTCCTTAGCTCAAATTCCTTCGCTCTCAGTACCGTGAACGCATATTATATTTTGACGCGCATTACTTGACGGATGCGATCATACCAGCACTAATGCACCGGATCCCATCAGAACTCCGCAGTTAAGTGTGCTTGGGCGAGAGTAGTACTAGGATGGGTGACCTCCTGGGAAGTCCTCGTGTTGCATCCCTTTTTCTCACAGTTCCTTATTCTATTTTATTTTTTTCTAAATAATTTCACCGCCTAAGACTTTGACGACATCTCTCATTGTCGCGAGATTTTTTGGGGTTGTACGGAAAAATATTCTAATTATACGCTTATAGCTTCGCCATAAGACCCGTGTCCTTAGCTCAAATTCCTTCGCTCTCAGTACCGTGAACGCATATTATATTTTGACGCGCATTACTTGACGGATGCGATCATACCAGCACTAATGCACCGGATCCCATCAGAACTCCGCAGTTAAGTGTGCTTGGGCGAGAGTAGTACTAGGATGGGTGACCTCCTGGGAAGTCCTCGTGTTGCATCCCTTTTTCTCACAGTTCCTTATTCTATTTTATTTTTTTCTAAATAATTTCACCGCCTAAGACTTTGACGACATCTCTCATTGTCGCGAGATTTTTTGGGGTTGTACGGAAAAATATTCTAATTATACGCTTATAGCTTCGCCATAAGACCCGTGTCCTTAGCTCAAATTCCTTCGCTCTCAGTACCGTGAACGCATATTATATTTTGACGCGCATTACTTGACGGATGCGATCATACCAGCACTAATGCACCGGATCCCATCAGAACTCCGCAGTTAAGTGTGCTTGGGCGAGAGTAGTACTAGGATGGGTGACCTCCTGGGAAGTCCTCGTGTTGCATCCCTTTTTCTCACAGTTCCTTATTCTATTTTATTTTTTTCTAAATAATTTCACCGCCTAAGACTTTGACGACATCTCTCATTGTCGCGAGATTTTTTGGGGTTGTACGGAAAAATATTCTAATTATACGCTTATAGCTTCGCCATAAGACCCGTGTCCTTAGCTCAAATTCCTTCGCTCTCAGTACCGTGAACGCATATTATATTTTGACGCGCATTACTTGACGGATGCGATCATACCAGCACTAATGCACCGGATCCCATCAGAACTCCGCAGTTAAGTGTGCTTGGGCGAGAGTAGTACTAGGATGGGTGACCTCCTGGGAAGTCCTCGTGTTGCATCCCTTTTTCTCACAGTTCCTTATTCTATTTTATTTTTTTCTAAATAATTTCACCGCCTAAGACTTTGACGACATCTCTCATTGTCGCGAGATTTTTTGGGGTTGTACGGAAAAATATTCTAATTATACGCTTATAGCTTCGCCATAAGACCCGTGTCCTTAGCTCAAATTCCTTCGCTCTCAGTACCGTGAACGCATATTATATTTTGACGCGCATTACTTGACGGATGCGATCATACCAGCACTAATGCACCGGATCCCATCAGAACTCCGCAGTTAAGTGTGCTTGGGCGAGAGTAGTACTAGGATGGGTGACCTCCTGGGAAGTCCTCGTGTTGCATCCCTTTTTCTCACAGTTCCTTATTCTATTTTATTTTTTTCTAAATAATTTCACCGCCTAAGACTTTGACGACATCTCTCATTGTCGCGAGATTTTTTGGGGTTGTACGGAAAAATATTCTAATTATACGCTTATAGCTTCGCCATAAGACCCGTGTCCTTAGCTCAAATTCCTTCGCTCTCAGTACCGTGAACGCATATTATATTTTGACGCGCATTACTTGACGGATGCGATCATACCAGCACTAATGCACCGGATCCCATCAGAACTCCGCAGTTAAGTGTGCTTGGGCGAGAGTAGTACTAGGATGGGTGACCTCCTGGGAAGTCCTCGTGTTGCATCCCTTTTTCTCACAGTTCCTTATTCTATTTTATTTTTTTCTAAATAATTTCACCGCCTAAGACTTTGACGACATCTCTCATTGTCGCGAGATTTTTTGGGGTTGTACGGAAAAATATTCTAATTATACGCTTATAGCTTCGCCATAAGACCCGTGTCCTTAGCTCAAATTCCTTCGCTCTCAGTACCGTGAACGCATATTATATTTTGACGCGCATTACTTGACGGATGCGATCATACCAGCACTAATGCACCGGATCCCATCAGAACTCCGCAGTTAAGTGTGCTTGGGCGAGAGTAGTACTAGGATGGGTGACCTCCTGGGAAGTCCTCGTGTTGCATCCCTTTTTCTCACAGTTCCTTATTCTATTTTATTTTTTTCTAAATAATTTCACCGCCTAAGACTTTGACGACATCTCTCATTGTCGCGAGATTTTTTGGGGTTGTACGGAAAAATATTCTAATTATACGCTTATAGCTTCGCCATAAGACCCGTGTCCTTAGCTCAAATTCCTTCGCTCTCAGTACCGTGAACGCATATTATATTTTGACGCGCATTACTTGACGGATGCGATCATACCAGCACTAATGCACCGGATCCCATCAGAACTCCGCAGTTAAGTGTGCTTGGGCGAGAGTAGTACTAGGATGGGTGACCTCCTGGGAAGTCCTCGTGTTGCATCCCTTTTTCTCACAGTTCCTTATTCTATTTTATTTTTTTCTAAATAATTTCACCGCCTAAGACTTTGACGACATCTCTCATTGTCGCGAGATTTTTTGGGGTTGTACGGAAAAATATTCTAATTATACGCTTATAGCTTCGCCATAAGACCCGTGTCCTTAGCTCAAATTCCTTCGCTCTCAGTACCGTGAACGCATATTATATTTTGACGCGCATTACTTGACGGATGCGATCATACCAGCACTAATGCACCGGATCCCATCAGAACTCCGCAGTTAAGTGTGCTTGGGCGAGAGTAGTACTAGGATGGGTGACCTCCTGGGAAGTCCTCGTGTTGCATCCCTTTTTCTCACAGTTCCTTATTCTATTTTATTTTTTTCTAAATAATTTCACCGCCTAAGACTTTGACGACATCTCTCATTGTCGCGAGATTTTTTGGGGTTGTACGGAAAAATATTCTAATTATACGCTTATAGCTTCGCCATAAGACCCGTGTCCTTAGCTCAAATTCCTTCGCTCTCAGTACCGTGAACGCATATTATATTTTGACGCGCATTACTTGACGGATGCGATCATACCAGCACTAATGCACCGGATCCCATCAGAACTCCGCAGTTAAGTGTGCTTGGGCGAGAGTAGTACTAGGATGGGTGACCTCCTGGGAAGTCCTCGTGTTGCATCCCTTTTTCTCACAGTTCCTTATTCTATTTTATTTTTTTCTAAATAATTTCACCGCCTAAGACTTTGACGACATCTCTCATTGTCGCGAGATTTTTTGGGGTTGTACGGAAAAATATTCTAATTATACGCTTATAGCTTCGCCATAAGACCCGTGTCCTTAGCTCAAATTCCTTCGCTCTCAGTACCGTGAACGCATATTATATTTTGACGCGCATTACTTGACGGATGCGATCATACCAGCACTAATGCACCGGATCCCATCAGAACTCCGCAGTTAAGTGTGCTTGGGCGAGAGTAGTACTAGGATGGGTGACCTCCTGGGAAGTCCTCGTGTTGCATCCCTTTTTCTCACAGTTCCTTATTCTATTTTATTTTTTTCTAAATAATTTCACCGCCTAAGACTTTGACGACATCTCTCATTGTCGCGAGATTTTTTGGGGTTGTACGGAAAAATATTCTAATTATACGCTTATAGCTTCGCCATAAGACCCGTGTCCTTAGCTCAAATTCCTTCGCTCTCAGTACCGTGAACGCATATTATATTTTGACGCGCATTACTTGACGGATGCGATCATACCAGCACTAATGCACCGGATCCCATCAGAACTCCGCAGTTAAGTGTGCTTGGGCGAGAGTAGTACTAGGATGGGTGACCTCCTGGGAAGTCCTCGTGTTGCATCCCTTTTTCTCACAGTTCCTTATTCTATTTTATTTTTTTCTAAATAATTTCACCGCCTAAGACTTTGACGACATCTCTCATTGTCGCGAGATTTTTTGGGGTTGTACGGAAAAATATTCTAATTATACGCTTATAGCTTCGCCATAAGACCCGTGTCCTTAGCTCAAATTCCTTCGCTCTCAGTACCGTGAACGCATATTATATTTTGACGCGCATTACTTGACGGATGCGATCATACCAGCACTAATGCACCGGATCCCATCAGAACTCCGCAGTTAAGTGTGCTTGGGCGAGAGTAGTACTAGGATGGGTGACCTCCTGGGAAGTCCTCGTGTTGCATCCCTTTTTCTCACAGTTCCTTATTCTATTTTATTTTTTTCTAAATAATTTCACCGCCTAAGACTTTGACGACATCTCTCATTGTCGCGAGATTTTTTGGGGTTGTACGGAAAAATATTCTAATTATACGCTTATAGCTTCGCCATAAGACCCGTGTCCTTAGCTCAAATTCCTTCGCTCTCAGTACCGTGAACGCATATTATATTTTGACGCGCATTACTTGACGGATGCGATCATACCAGCACTAATGCACCGGATCCCATCAGAACTCCGCAGTTAAGTGTGCTTGGGCGAGAGTAGTACTAGGATGGGTGACCTCCTGGGAAGTCCTCGTGTTGCATCCCTTTTTCTCACAGTTCCTTATTCTATTTTATTTTTTTCTAAATAATTTCACCGCCTAAGACTTTGACGACATCTCTCATTGTCGCGAGATTTTTTGGGGTTGTACGGAAAAATATTCTAATTATACGCTTATAGCTTCGCCATAAGACCCGTGTCCTTAGCTCAAATTCCTTCGCTCTCAGTACCGTGAACGCATATTATATTTTGACGCGCATTACTTGACGGATGCGATCATACCAGCACTAATGCACCGGATCCCATCAGAACTCCGCAGTTAAGTGTGCTTGGGCGAGAGTAGTACTAGGATGGGTGACCTCCTGGGAAGTCCTCGTGTTGCATCCCTTTTTCTCACAGTTCCTTATTCTATTTTATTTTTTTCTAAATAATTTCACCGCCTAAGACTTTGACGACATCTCTCATTGTCGCGAGATTTTTTGGGGTTGTACGGAAAAATATTCTAATTATACGCTTATAGCTTCGCCATAAGACCCGTGTCCTTAGCTCAAATTCCTTCGCTCTCAGTACCGTGAACGCATATTATATTTTGACGCGCATTACTTGACGGATGCGATCATACCAGCACTAATGCACCGGATCCCATCAGAACTCCGCAGTTAAGTGTGCTTGGGCGAGAGTAGTACTAGGATGGGTGACCTCCTGGGAAGTCCTCGTGTTGCATCCCTTTTTCTCACAGTTCCTTATTCTATTTTATTTTTTTCTAAATAATTTCACCGCCTAAGACTTTGACGACATCTCTCATTGTCGCGAGATTTTTTGGGGTTGTACGGAAAAATATTCTAATTATACGCTTATAGCTTCGCCATAAGACCCGTGTCCTTAGCTCAAATTCCTTCGCTCTCAGTACCGTGAACGCATATTATATTTTGACGCGCATTACTTGACGGATGCGATCATACCAGCACTAATGCACCGGATCCCATCAGAACTCCGCAGTTAAGTGTGCTTGGGCGAGAGTAGTACTAGGATGGGTGACCTCCTGGGAAGTCCTCGTGTTGCATCCCTTTTTCTCACAGTTCCTTATTCTATTTTATTTTTTTCTAAATAATTTCACCGCCTAAGACTTTGACGACATCTCTCATTGTCGCGAGATTTTTTGGGGTTGTACGGAAAAATATTCTAATTATACGCTTATAGCTTCGCCATAAGACCCGTGTCCTTAGCTCAAATTCCTTCGCTCTCAGTACCGTGAACGCATATTATATTTTGACGCGCATTACTTGACGGATGCGATCATACCAGCACTAATGCACCGGATCCCATCAGAACTCCGCAGTTAAGTGTGCTTGGGCGAGAGTAGTACTAGGATGGGTGACCTCCTGGGAAGTCCTCGTGTTGCATCCCTTTTTCTCACAGTTCCTTATTCTATTTTATTTTTTTCTAAATAATTTCACCGCCTAAGACTTTGACGACATCTCTCATTGTCGCGAGATTTTTTGGGGTTGTACGGAAAAATATTCTAATTATACGCTTATAGCTTCGCCATAAGACCCGTGTCCTTAGCTCAAATTCCTTCGCTCTCAGTACCGTGAACGCATATTATATTTTGACGCGCATTACTTGACGGATGCGATCATACCAGCACTAATGCACCGGATCCCATCAGAACTCCGCAGTTAAGTGTGCTTGGGCGAGAGTAGTACTAGGAATGGGTGACCTCCTGGGAAGTCCTCGTGTTGCATCCCTTTTTCTCACAGTTCCTTATTCTATTTTATTTTTTTCTAAATAATTTCACCGCCTAAGACTTTGACGACATCTCTCATTGTCGCGAGATTTTTTGGGGTTGTACGGAAAAATATTCTAATTATACGCTTATAGCTTCGCCATAAGACCCGTGTCCTTAGCTCAAATTCCTTCGCTCTCAGTACCGTGAACGCATATTATATTTTGACGCGCATTACTTGACGGATGCGATCATACCAGCACTAATGCACCGGATCCCATCAGAACTCCGCAGTTAAGTGTGCTTGGGCGAGAGTAGTACTAGGATGGGTGACCTCCTGGGAAGTCCTCGTGTTGCATCCCTTTTTCTCACAGTTCCTTATTCTATTTTATTTTTTTCTAAATAATTTCACCGCCTAAGACTTTGACGACATCTCTCATTGTCGCGAGATTTTTTGGGGTTGTACGGAAAAATATTCTAATTATACGCTTATAGCTTCGCCATAAGACCCGTGTCCTTAGCTCAAATTCCTTCGCTCTCAGTACCGTGAACGCATATTATATTTTGACGCGCATTACTTGACGGATGCGATCATACCAGCACTAATGCACCGGATCCCATCAGAACTCCGCAGTTAAGTGTGCTTGGGCGAGAGTAGTACTAGGATGGGTGACCTCCTGGGAAGTCCTCGTGTTGCATCCCTTTTTCTCACAGTTCCTTATTCTATTTTATTTTTTTCTAAATAATTTCACCGCCTAAGACTTTGACGACATCTCTCATTGTCGCGAGATTTTTTGGGGTTGTACGGAAAAATATTCTAATTATACGCTTATAGCTTCGCCATAAGACCCGTGTCCTTAGCTCAAATTCCTTCGCTCTCAGTACCGTGAACGCATATTATATTTTGACGCGCATTACTTGACGGATGCGATCATACCAGCACTAATGCACCGGATCCCATCAGAACTCCGCAGTTAAGTGTGCTTGGGCGAGAGTAGTACTAGGATGGGTGACCTCCTGGGAAGTCCTCGTGTTGCATCCCTTTTTCTCACAGTTCCTTATTCTATTTTATTTTTTTCTAAATAATTTCACCGCCTAAGACTTTGACGACATCTCTCATTGTCGCGAGATTTTTTGGGGTTGTACGGAAAAATATTCTAATTATACGCTTATAGCTTCGCCATAAGACCCGTGTCCTTAGCTCAAATTCCTTCGCTCTCAGTACCGTGAACGCATATTATATTTTGACGCGCATTACTTGACGGATGCGATCATACCAGCACTAATGCACCGGATCCCATCAGAACTCCGCAGTTAAGTGTGCTTGGGCGAGAGTAGTACTAGGATGGGTGACCTCCTGGGAAGTCCTCGTGTTGCATCCCTTTTTCTCACAGTTCCTTATTCTATTTTATTTTTTTCTAAATAATTTCACCGCCTAAGACTTTGACGACATCTCTCATTGTCGCGAGATTTTTTGGGGTTGTACGGAAAAATATTCTAATTATACGCTTATAGCTTCGCCATAAGACCCGTGTCCTTAGCTCAAATTCCTTCGCTCTCAGTACCGTGAACGCATATTATATTTTGACGCGCATTACTTGACGGATGCGATCATACCAGCACTAATGCACCGGATCCCATCAGAACTCCGCAGTTAAGTGTGCTTGGGCGAGAGTAGTACTAGGATGGGTGACCTCCTGGGAAGTCCTCGTGTTGCATCCCTTTTTCTCACAGTTCCTTATTCTATTTTATTTTTTTCTAAATAATTTCACCGCCTAAGACTTTGACGACATCTCTCATTGTCGCGAGATTTTTTGGGGTTGTACGGAAAAATATTCTAATTATACGCTTATAGCTTCGCCATAAGACCCGTGTCCTTAGCTCAAATTCCTTCGCTCTCAGTACCGTGAACGCATATTATATTTTGACGCGCATTACTTGACGGATGCGATCATACCAGCACTAATGCACCGGATCCCATCAGAACTCCGCAGTTAAGTGTGCTTGGGCGAGAGTAGTACTAGGATGGGTGACCTCCTGGGAAGTCCTCGTGTTGCATCCCTTTTTCTCACAGTTCCTTATTCTATTTTATTTTTTTCTAAATAATTTCACCGCCTAAGACTTTGACGACATCTCTCATTGTCGCGAGATTTTTTGGGGTTGTACGGAAAAAATATTCTAATTATACGCTTATAGCTTCGCCATAAGACCCGTGTCCTTAGCTCAAATTCCTTCGCTCTCAGTACCGTGAACGCATATTATATTTTGACGCGCATTACTTGACGGATGCGATCATACCAGCACTAATGCACCGGATCCCATCAGAACTCCGCAGTTAAGTGTGCTTGGGCGAGAGTAGTACTAGGATGGGTGACCTCCTGGGAAGTCCTCGTGTTGCATCCCTTTTTCTCACAGTTCCTTATTCTATTTTATTTTTTTTCTAAATAATTTCACCGCCTAAGACTTTGACGACATCTCTCATTGTCGCGAGATTTTTTGGGGTTGTACGGAAAAATATTCTAATTATACGCTTATAGCTTCGCCATAAGACCCGTGTCCTTAGCTCAAATTCCTTCGCTCTCAGTACCGTGAACGCATATTATATTTTGACGCGCATTACTTGACGGATGCGATCATACCAGCACTAATGCACCGGATCCCATCAGAACTCCGCAGTTAAGTGTGCTTGGGCGAGAGTAGTACTAGGATGGGTGACCTCCTGGGAAGTCCTCGTGTTGCATCCCTTTTTCTCACAGTTCCTTATTCTATTTTATTTTTTTCTAAATAATTTCACCGCCTAAGACTTTGACGACATCTCTCATTGTCGCGAGATTTTTTGGGGTTGTACGGAAAAATATTCTAATTATACGCTTATAGCTTCGCCATAAGACCCGTGTCCTTAGCTCAAATTCCTTCGCTCTCAGTACCGTGAACGCATATTATATTTTGACGCGCATTACTTGACGGATGCGATCATACCAGCACTAATGCACCGGATCCCATCAGAACTCCGCAGTTAAGTGTGCTTGGGCGAGAGTAGTACTAGGATGGGTGACCTCCTGGGAAGTCCTCGTGTTGCATCCCTTTTTCTCACAGTTCCTTATTCTATTTTATTTTTTTCTAAATAATTTCACCGCCTAAGACTTTGACGACATCTCTCATTGTCGCGAGATTTTTTGGGGTTGTACGGAAAAATATTCTAATTATACGCTTATAGCTTCGCCATAAGACCCGTGTCCTTAGCTCAAATTCCTTCGCTCTCAGTACCGTGAACGCATATTATATTTTGACGCGCATTACTTGACGGATGCGATCATACCAGCACTAATGCACCGGATCCCATCAGAACTCCGCAGTTAAGTGTGCTTGGGCGAGAGTAGTACTAGGATGGGTGACCTCCTGGGAAGTCCTCGTGTTGCATCCCTTTTTCTCACAGTTCCTTATTCTATTTTATTTTTTTCTAAATAATTTCACCGCCTAAGACTTTGACGACATCTCTCATTGTCGCGAGATTTTTTGGGGTTGTACGGAAAAATATTCTAATTATACGCTTATAGCTTCGCCATAAGACCCGTGTCCTTAGCTCAAATTCCTTCGCTCTCAGTACCGTGAACGCATATTATATTTTGACGCGCATTACTTGACGGATGCGATCATACCAGCACTAATGCACCGGATCCCATCAGAACTCCGCAGTTAAGTGTGCTTGGGCGAGAGTAGTACTAGGATGGGTGACCTCCTGGGAAGTCCTCGTGTTGCATCCCTTTTTCTCACAGTTCCTTATTCTATTTTATTTTTTTCTAAATAATTTCACCGCCTAAGACTTTGACGACATCTCTCATTGTCGCGAGATTTTTTGGGGTTGTACGGAAAAAATATTCTAATTATACGCTTATAGCTTCGCCATAAGACCCGTGTCCTTAGCTCAAATTCCTTCGCTCTCAGTACCGTGAACGCATATTATATTTTGACGCGCATTACTTGACGGATGCGATCATACCAGCACTAATGCACCGGATCCCATCAGAACTCCGCAGTTAAGTGTGCTTGGGCGAGAGTAGTACTAAGGATGGGTGACCTCCTGGGAAGTCCTCGTGTTGCATCCCTTTTTCTCACAGTTCCTTATTCTATTTTATTTTTTTCTAAATAATTTCACCGCCTAAGACTTTGACGACATCTCTCATTGTCGCGAGATTTTTTGGGGTTGTACGGAAAAATATTCTAATTATACGCTTATAGCTTCGCCATAAGACCCGTGTCCTTAGCTCAAATTCCTTCGCTCTCAGTACCGTGAACGCATATTATATTTTGACGCGCATTACTTGACGGATGCGATCATACCAGCACTAATGCACCGGATCCCATCAGAACTCCGCAGTTAAGTGTGCTTGGGCGAGAGTAGTACTAGGATGGGTGACCTCCTGGGAAGTCCTCGTGTTGCATCCCTTTTTCTCACAGTTCCTTATTCTATTTTATTTTTTTCTAAATAATTTCACCGCCTAAGACTTTGACGACATCTCTCATTGTCGCGAGATTTTTTGGGGTTGTACGGAAAAATATTCTAATTATACGCTTATAGCTTCGCCATAAGACCCGTGTCCTTAGCTCAAATTCCTTCGCTCTCAGTACCGTGAACGCATATTATATTTTGACGCGCATTACTTGACGGATGCGATCATACCAGCACTAATGCACCGGATCCCATCAGAACTCCGCAGTTAAGTGTGCTTGGGCGAGAGTAGTACTAGGATGGGTGACCTCCTGGGAAGTCCTCGTGTTGCATCCCTTTTTCTCACAGTTCCTTATTCTATTTTATTTTTTTCTAAATAATTTCACCGCCTAAGACTTTGACGACATCTCTCATTGTCGCGAGATTTTTTGGGGTTGTACGGAAAAATATTCTAATTATACGCTTATAGCTTCGCCATAAGACCCGTGTCCTTAGCTCAAATTCCTTCGCTCTCAGTACCGTGAACGCATATTATATTTTGACGCGCATTACTTGACGGATGCGATCATACCAGCACTAATGCACCGGATCCCATCAGAACTCCGCAGTTAAGTGTGCTTGGGCGAGAGTAGTACTAGGATGGGTGACCTCCTGGGAAGTCCTCGTGTTGCATCCCTTTTTCTCACAGTTCCTTATTCTATTTTATTTTTTTCTAAATAATTTCACCGCCTAAGACTTTGACGACATCTCTCATTGTCGCGAGATTTTTTGGGGTTGTACGGAAAAATATTCTAATTATACGCTTATAGCTTCGCCATAAGACCCGTGTCCTTAGCTCAAATTCCTTCGCTCTCAGTACCGTGAACGCATATTATATTTTGACGCGCATTACTTGACGGATGCGATCATACCAGCACTAATGCACCGGATCCCATCAGAACTCCGCAGTTAAGTGTGCTTGGGCGAGAGTAGTACTAGGATGGGTGACCTCCTGGGAAGTCCTCGTGTTGCATCCCTTTTTCTCACAGTTCCTTATTCTATTTTATTTTTTTCTAAATAATTTCACCGCCTAAGACTTTGACGACATCTCTCATTGTCGCGAGATTTTTTGGGGTTGTACGGAAAAATATTCTAATTATACGCTTATAGCTTCGCCATAAGACCCGTGTCCTTAGCTCAAATTCCTTCGCTCTCAGTACCGTGAACGCATATTATATTTTGACGCGCATTACTTGACGGATGCGATCATACCAGCACTAATGCACCGGATCCCATCAGAACTCCGCAGTTAAGTGTGCTTGGGCGAGAGTAGTACTAGGATGGGTGACCTCCTGGGAAGTCCTCGTGTTGCATCCCTTTTTCTCACAGTTCCTTATTCTATTTTATTTTTTTCTAAATAATTTCACCGCCTAAGACTTTGACGACATCTCTCATTGTCGCGAGATTTTTTGGGGTTGTACGGAAAAATATTCTAATTATACGCTTATAGCTTCGCCATAAGACCCGTGTCCTTAGCTCAAATTCCTTCGCTCTCAGTACCGTGAACGCATATTATATTTTGACGCGCATTTAC
>JAUAMA010000101.1:0-5000 GCA_030819835.1 Acmispon strigosus
GCCAATGCCAAAAATTTTCACGGTTTTCACTATCTTATCGATGGCTTCTCTTGCATTGCCGGGCATGAGCGGTTTTTTTGCAGAGTTAATAGTTTTTTGGGGAATAATTACCAGCCAAAAATATTTTTTAATAATGAAAATACTAATTACTTTTGTAACAGCAATTGGAATGATATTAACCCCTATTTATTCATTATCTATCTTACGGCAGATGTTCTATGGATACAAGTTTTTTAATACGCCAAACTCTTATTTTTTTGATTCTGGACCGAGAGAATTATTTATTTCGATTTCTATCCTTATACCAATAATAGGTATTGGTATTTATCCGGATGTTTCATTTTCTCATTCTCGGTTGACAAGGTGGAAGCTGTTCTATCTCATTTTTGATAGATAGTTTTCGTGAAAAATCGAATAAAAAAAAACAAAAAATCAAAAAGAGAAAGAAATTAGATATACAATGAAAAAAAAAATATCTTTTTAGTTGGATTCACTAAAAAAAGTGAATTGTAATAGAATATTTTTCTTGATTGTGCGAACCCCTTGAATCATTACATTACTTGATTCAAAGGGTTCTCGACGATTTATTTATGAGAAGTTTAAAAGCTTTCTCTATTTGTCAGATTCTTTACTCATTTTAATTCAATTAGATGTAAACGAACCATAACTATGTAGTCCTATTCCTAATAGATTGATCCCAAAATAACATATCCAAATTATAAGAAAGCCTATGGAGGCTACTATTGAAGAATTTAAACCTTCCCATTTTTTATTTTTTCTAGTATGTAAATAAATCGCGAATATTGTCCAAGTAATAAAGGCCCAAGTTTCCTTGGGATCCCAATTCCAATAGGATCCCCATGCCTCGTTAGCCCATACGGCTCCTGAAAGAATACCGATCGTTAAAAAGATAAAACCTAGACTAATAATACGATAACCCCAACGATCCAATTGTTGAATAAATTGATACCTGTAATAATTTCTATAAGATGAAAAATGATTTTTTCGTAAAACATTGTTTCTTTCATTCATATTTATGTATTTGATTTCAGCAGAATCAAATGATTCGTTTAAAAAACTCAATTTTTTGCTTTTATCAAAAATTTGTATTAATTCTTGAAATGTAATGACTAAAATAGCTACTGATAATAGTGATCCGCATAAAAGAGCTGCATAGCCTAATATCATCATACTTACGTGCATCATTAACCAATGGGATTGTAAAGCGGGTACTAATATTACAGATTGATGCATTTCAGTTAAAAGACCCGAAGTAGCAAAGCCTTGGGTAAAAATAACACTTGGTGCAATTATTGTACTTAAATCGTTTTTATGTTTTTTAAAACGCGTAACCATATAAAAAATCGAAAAACCCCATGAAAGAAAGATTAAGGATTCATATAAATCACTAAATGGTAAATGGCCAGAAAAAAACCAACGAGTAATTAACAATCCCGTTATACACAAAAAAGTTATTATCATGCCTTTTTTGGATGAATCATATAATCCTACAATTTGGTTGACGAATAAGGTTATCAAATGAATTGAAATGACAATTGATACGACCGAAAACGATATATGAGTTAATATATGCTCTAAAGTTGAAAATATCATATATATATCTAATGAAAAAAAAAGGGTGGGAATACTAGGAATAGAAATAAGTAATTGAATTCATTATAGGACTTATTCTTTTTCTTTGAAAAAATAGGATGCCATGCCGCTACTCGGACTCGAACCGAGATGCTCTAGCACTGCTTCCTAAGAGCAGCGTGTCTACCAATTTCACCATAGCGGCCGCTTACTTAAATTGATAATAACCTATTTTTAGTCAATCGTCGAGATTGAAAGAATCTAGTAAAGTGCAATATTTGTTTACTAAACAATATAATTAAAATTTTAATAAATAAATATAATAATAATCAATTTGAAACTTTAGATTCTAAATTTAGAATATTGAATATATATATATTCAATATTCTAATTCAATATTCTAAATTTAGTACTATATTAGTATAGTATTAAAAAGTACTCTTTGAATAAAACTAATTTATATTTTTTGCAATATTTCTATTTGTTACAAAAAAAACTTTTTGAATTTCCCGTAAAAATGGATTGCGCTAATGAAAATGCTTTCAATGCTGTCCAATATCCCCTCTTTTTCCAAAAATTCTTACGAATGGTTTTTTTTGATATAGAAGTCCGCTTTTTTGGAACTGCCATCCAACCAGGTAGTTTTTTTTCATTTCTATACTTCGATGTGAAAGACATTTTTTCTGTAAATGAAAACGAATTGTTCCTAATTTAATTATTAACAGCCGTCTCTCTTATCTATCCTCAATCTCCCCCTTATTGTTTTCCATATAAAATAAAGTAAAACATTGAATAGTATAATCTATAACCCTTTATTCCATTCCAAAATTTTCCAAACATAGATACCTTTTATTATAAGGTAACATAATCAATTAGTTCGTTATTTGAACGAATATTTCTGAATAAAAAAAAAATAATATTAAATCATCTCATATGAATTGTTTTTGATGATTTATATCAAAATAAACGAATGTTCTGAGTTTTGGTATAATTGGTATAATTTTTTATTTGGAATAATTTCGATAACTTTTTCTCCTCACTTCTATAGATAAAATTCTTTCTATAATTGTCAAAGAAAAATTTGAATTTATCATTTTACAAATTGTGGTTTTTTTAATAATTATATTTGAATATTTATAAATTTTTATTGAATTATTAATATAGTAATTTCTATTTTACTAGGAATTTCCTTATTGGCTCATTTTTACTTTGTATTTTGCAATATTCGAAGTATTGTGCAAAGATTCAGAACAATTAATAATACAAAATTCTATTTATATATATATCCTTTTATTAACCGAACCTTTTACAAAAGACATAAAACAAAACAGGCGAATAATAAACTAAATTCATTAATAATCCAAACAAATCTTTTTTTATTCTTTTTTTTCTATGGAATATACACATCAATCTTCATGGATCATACCTTTCGCCCCACTTCCCGTTCCTATATTAATAGGAGTAGGACTTCTACTTTTTCCTACGGCAACAAAAAATCTTCGCCGTATGTGGGCTTTTCCTAGTATTTTTTTGTTAATTATAGTTATGATTTTTTCTGTAGATCTATCTATTCATCAAATCAAGAACAGTTCTATCTATCAATATGTATGGTCTTGGACTATCAATACCGATCTTTCTTTAGAGTTTGGTTACTTGATCGATTCACTTACCTCTATTATGTCAATATTAATTACTACTGTTGGCATTTTTGTTCTTATTTATAGTGATAATTATATGTCTCATGATCAAGGGTATTTGAGATTTTTTGCTTATTTGAGTTTTTTTAATACTTCAATGTTAGGATTAGTTACCAGTTCGAATTTGATACAAGTTTACATTTTTTGGGAATTGGTTGGAATGTGTTCTTATCTATTAATAGGTTTTTGGTTCACACGTCCTGTTGCGGCAAATGCTTGTCAAAAAGCGTTTGTAACCAATCGTGTGGGCGATTTTGGTTTATTATTAGGAATTTTGGGTCTTTATTGGATAACGGGTAGTTTGGAATTTCGGGATTTATTCCAAATATTCAACAACTTGATTGATCAAAATGAGGTTAATATTTTTTTTATTACTTTATGTGCCCTTTTATTATTTTGTGGCTCGGTTGCGAAATCTGCCCAATTCCCCCTTCATGTATGGTTACCAGATGCTATGGAAGGGCCCACCCCTATTTCTGCTCTTATACATGCTGCCACCATGGTAGCAGCTGGAATTTTCCTTGTAGCTCGACTTCTTCCTTTTTTCATAGCCATACCTTTTATAATGAACGGAATAGCTTTCATAGGTATAATAACAGTAGTATTAGGGGCTACTTTAGCTATTGCTCAAAAAGATATTAAGAAAAATTTGGCCTATTCTACCATGTCTCAATTGGGTTATATGATGTTAGCTTTAGGTATGGGCTCTTATCGAATTGCGTTATTTCATTTGATTACTCATGCTTATTCAAAAGCATTGTTGTTTTTAGGGTCCGGATCCATTATTCATTCAATGGAAGCTATTGTTGGGTATTCTCCAACTAAAAGCCAAAATATGGTTCTTATGGGTGGTTTAACAAAACACGCGCCAATTACAAAAACTGCTTTTTTAATAGGTACGCTTTCTCTTTGTGGTATTCCGCCTTTTGCCTGTTTTTGGTCCAAGGATGAGATTCTTAATGATAGTTGGTTATACTCACCCATTTTTGCAATAATAGCTTGTTCAACAGCAGGATTAACCGCATTTTATATGTTTCGGATCTATTTACTTGTTTTTGAAGGATATTTCAATGTTCATTTTCAAAATTTCAATGGAAAGAAAAATAGTTCATTCTATTCAATATCTTTGTGGGGTAAAGAAGGAAAAAAAAAATTAAAAAATAAAATTCATTTTTTATCTTTATTAACAATGAATAATAATGAAAGGAATTCATTTTTTCGCAAAAAGGCATATTTATCTAGATCTAGAATTAATCGAAATGTGAAAAGCATAACACGTCTTTTCATTCATAGTACCTATTTTGGTACTAAAAAGTTTCCCTCTTTTTATCCTCATGAATCCGACAATACTATGTTATTTTCTATGCTTGTCTTAGTACTATTTACTTTGTTCATCGGAGCCATAGGAATTTCCTTTAACGAAGAAGGAATAGATTTGGATATATTATCCAAATTGTTAAGTCCATCAATAGATCTTTTACACCAAAATTCAAACAAGTCGGTAGATTGGTATGAATTTTTTACAAATGCAACTTTTTCAGTGAGTATAGCTTTTTTCGGAATATTTATAGCGTCTTTTTTCTATAAACCTGTTTATTCAACTTTACAAAATTTGAACTTATTAAATTTATTTGAAAAAAATCTTTCGAAAAATATTTTAGCGGATACAATAATAAATGGCATATATGATTGGTCATATAATCGCGGTTA
>JAUAMA010000101.1:32500-49771 GCA_030819835.1 Acmispon strigosus
CGACGGAACCTGTGAATATGGAAGATTCTAGTAAAAACAAATCTTAATCATTCATTAGGTAGGATGGCGGAATGAACTAAGAACCAATCCATTTTTTTTTTCGAGGAGTCGTGGGCTAATCCCCCATTTCATCGAAAATACATCACGAAAGAGTAAATTTTCGCCCGCGAAAATTTGGATTTTTTGAATTTAAAAATATTTCCCAATCCGATATGATAATAATAAAGATTCCTTCGAATCTTATACCAAAACAACATCATTATATAGTTCTATACAGATAACAAAAATGGTCTATAAAAATACATATTTCGTCATATATTAAAACAAGATGTACAAATTTTTCATAGATCACTAGATTCTTTAAAATATCAAAAAATCCGGCGATTCTTTTATTCATTAAACATATGGATGTTATTGTATATTCATTTATCGGTTAAATCTCGATATTTTTGTTTTTTGAATCGCTTCATTCGCGAGGAGCCGTATGAGGTGAAAATCTCACGTACGGTTCTGTAATAGAGATGGAATTGAGAAACAATCATCAACTATAACCCAAAAAGAACCAGATTCCGTAAACAACATAGAGGAAGAATGAAAGGAATATCCTATCGAGGTAATCATATTTGCTTCGGAAGATATGCTCTTCAGGCACTTGAACCTGCTTGGATAACATCTAGACAAATAGAAGCGGGGCGGAGGGCAATGTCACGAAATGTGCGCCGAGGTGGACAAATATGGGTACGCATATTTCCAGATAAACCTGTTACAGTAAGACCTACCGAAACGCGTATGGGTTCGGGAAAGGGATCTCCTGAATATTGGGTGGCTGTAGTTAAACCCGGAAAAATAGTTTATGAAATGGGTGGGGTCGCAGAAAATATAGCCAGAAAAGCTATTTCAATAGCAGCATCCAAAATGCCTATACGAACTCAATTCATTATTTCAGGATAATAATTAGAACCAAAGGAAAGGAAAGAGGTCTTTCTTTCGTATAAAAAAAAATTGCAATTGTAACTTTCTTTTTTTTTGAACACAGAATATTTTTTTTTACTTCAACTTTTAGTTTTAGACGGAAAAAAAATGATATGATTCAACCTCAAACCCATTTAAATGTAGCCGATAATAGCGGAGCCCGCAAATTGATGTGTATTCGAATCATAGGAGCTAGTAATCGACGGTACGCTTATATTGGTGACATTGTTGTTGCTGTAATCAAAGAAGCCGTACCGAATACACCTTTAGAAAGATCAGAAGTGATCAGAGCTGTAATTGTACGTACTTGTAAAGAACTCAAACGTAGCAATGGTATAATAATACAGTATGATGATAATGCTGCAGTTGTCATTGATCAAGAAGGAAATCCAAAAGGAACTCGAATTTTTTGCGCAATCGCCCGGGAATTGAGACAGTTCAATTTCACTAAAATAGTTTCATTAGCACCTGAGATATTATAAAACAAGACCTTGATATAGATATATTATGAAAAAATTGGATTCTTTTATAGATTATAGATTATATCTCACATATATACCTTTTGTAATGTAATATATATTATAGATATATATAGATAGATATTTTTCATTATATATTTCAAAATTCATAACCAAAAAAAACAAGAATAATAGATAAATAATAATAATAGACAGAAATAGAAAAAAAAAATAGAAAAAATGAGCACGTTGATTATATCGCAAGTAAGGGTCAAGAATCATTTTCGTTTATCATGGGTAAGGACACTATCGCTGACATAATAACCTCTATACGCAATGCTGACATGAATAGAAAAAGAACTGTTCAAATACCATTTACTAACATCACCGAAAACACTGTAAAAATACTTTTACGAGAGGGTTTTGTTGAAAACGTGAGAAAACATCGGGAAAGCAACAAATCTTTTTTAGTTTTAACTCTACGATATAGAAGAAATAGGAAAGGATCATATAAAAATTTTTTAAATTTAAAACGGATCAGTACACCCGGTCTACGAATCTATTATAACTATCAACAAATTCCTAGAATTTTAGGAGGTATGGGGATTGTAATTCTTTCTACTTCGAGAGGTATAATGACAGATCGAGAGGCTCGATTAGAAAAAATCGGCGGAGAAGTTTTATGTTATATATGGTAATATTTCTGACATCCTAATCATATAAGAAACTTCTATCCCCATTTTTGTGAAAAAGGGAGAAAACAGATATTTTGAATTTAAAAATTATTCCTCATAGAGTAAAGAGGTTTTAACCGGAAGAAAAAAAAAAAGAAAAGGCTTATGAGGAATTAATTACCGATCACTTCTCAGGGCATGCTTCTGATTCCTTTATAAAAAGAAAATCGGATTCTAAGCTATGTTTTCAAAAAAATTTCACATACCCATCTTATTTTACATGTATACGACCAGGAAAATAAACACTGGGAGTATAAGTCATTTAATTGCATTAGACTAGACTGTTTTTCAATTTCAACATTCTTTTTGGAGGAGGGGCACAATTAGAAGTTAAAGTAAGGAAACCCTATTTTCTTCCCATAAATAGATTCGCGATTAAGTTAAGGAATGACAAATATGAAAATAGGAGCGTCTGTTCGTAAGATTTGTGAAAAATGTCGATTGATCCGCAGGCGAGGTCGGATTATAGTAATTTGTTCCAATCCAAGACATAAACAAAGACAGGGATAATATTTTCACAAACGAGGACTTTTTTTTCTATTTTAAAGAACGAAATGCACAAATCAAATAAAAATTTTTTTAATTTCTCTTAAAACAAAAAAATTATATTCTCTATAAGAATGTATTATATACTATAAGTATTATAATCTTAGAAATCTTATTTATATTTTTCAGAAATTCTATTCCATAAAAAATTGTATTCTATATTAATATAATATAAATAGAATACAATTAATATTTAAAAAATAGAATATTCATTCTATTTTTTATTTAGAAAATTGTAAACAATCCAGTCGTTTTTGACAGGAAATGGATATATCCATATCTTTCGGACTTATATTTTTAAAATAATAAAATATGGCAAAACCTATACCAAAGATTGGTTCACGTAAAAATGCACGTAGTGGTTCTCGTAAGCATCTTCGTAAAATACCAAAGGGGATTATTCATGTCCAAGCAAGTTTTAACAATACCATTGTAACTGTTACAGATGTACGGGGTAGGGTGATTTCTTGGTCCTCCGCCGGTACTTGTGGATTCAAAGGTACACGAAGGGGAACACCATTTGCCGCTCAAACCGCAGCAGGAAATGCTATTCGAACAGTAGCGGATCAAGGTATGCAACGAGCAGAAGTCATGATAAAAGGTCCCGGTCTCGGAAGAGATGCAGCATTAAGAGAGCTATTCGTAGAAGCGGTATATTATTAAATTTTATACGGGATGTAACTCCTATGCCACATAATGGATGTAGGTCACCCAAAAAAAGGCGTGTGTAAAACTAAAAATAAACATGAAAAAGATCTCAAGAGAAATAAACAATTCAAGGGTTTGATCAAAATTTATTACTATGGTTCGAGAGAAAGTAAGAGTATCTACTCGGACACTACAGTGGAAGTGTGTTGAATCAAGAATAGACAGTAAGCGACTTTATTATGGACGCTTTATTCTGTCTCCACTTATGAAAGGCCAAGCCGATACAATAGGCATTGCAATGCGAAGAATTTTGCTCGGAGAAATGGAGGGAACATGTATCACACGTGCAAAATCTGAGAAAATATCACATGAATATTCTACCATAGTGGGTATTCAAGAACCAGTACATGAGATTTTAATGAATTTGAAAGAAATTGTATTGAAAAGTAATCTGTATGGAATTCGTGATGCGTCTATTTGTTTCAAAGGTCCCGGATATGTAACTGCTCAAAACATTATTTTACCACCTTCGGTGATAATCGTTGATAATACACAACATATAGCTAATGTAACAGAACCAATTGAGTTGTATATTGGATTACAAATTGAGAGGAATCGTGGATATCGTATAAACACACTAAAAAATTTTCAAGATGGAAGTTATAATATAGATTCTATATTCATGCCTGTTCGAAATGCAAATCATAGTATTCATTCTTATGTGAATGGTAATGAAAAACAAGAGATACTCTTTCTCGAAATATGGACAAATGGAAGTCTAACTCCTAAGGAAGCGCTTTATGAAGCCTCTCGAAATTTGATTGATTTATTTCTTCCTTTTTTACATGCAGAAGAAGAAAAGTTAAATTTTGAAAACAATGAACATAAAGTTACTTTACCCCTTTTTACTTGTCATGATATATTGGCTAAGACGAAACTAAGGAAAAATAAAAAAGAAATAGCATTCAAATCCATTTTCATTGACCAATTAGAATTGCCTCCCAAGATCTATAATTGTCTCAAAAAGTCCAATATACATACCTTATTGGAACTTTTGACTAAGAGTAAGGAAGACCTTATGAAAATTGAACATTTTCGCGTAGAAGATGTAAAACACATATTAGACATTTTAGAAATTGAAAAGCATTTTCCATAAATTGTAAATCCGTTGAATTTTTTTCATCTTTCTTTTTTCGAAAATAGAAAAAAGAAAGGGTGAAAAGATGTGATTTCAATCTTTAGCACAAATCCATATACTCGGAATAGGTCTAAAATGGAATAGATGTATCTAGGGATTAGTCATTTCAAAGTGAATTCTCCCTAGATACACGATGCACATGGCAAGATATTTTATTTCACAATTGAATCAATTTAAAAAAGACCTAAAGTAAGGGATTTCTCAATGGGTAATGTTGCTCCAATACCCAACCAAAGAGACACTGCGGTACCAATCAAAAAAACGGTTGTTGCTACTGGACGGCGAAATGGATTTTGGAATTTATTAACATTTTCCAAAAAGGGTACTGTTACTAATCCCGCGGGTACTGAAACCATTAAAAGAACACCCAATAACTTATTGGGCACTGTACGAAGTATTTGAAATACAGGAAAGAAATACCATTCGGGCAATATTTCCAAAGGAGTTGCAAAAGGATCCGCGGGTTCCCCAATCATTGATGGTTCTAGAACCGCTAAGCCTACGTTACATGCAATAGTACCCAGAATCACTACTGGAAAAATATATAAAAGATCGTTGGGCCATGCGGGTTCTCCATAATAATTATGACCCATTCCCTTAGCCAATTTAGCTCTTAATACAGGATCATTCAAGTCAGGTTTTTTTGTTATTGGGATAGGTGAATTCTTATAAATCCATCCTCCGAAAGAACCGGACATGATAATTTTTCATCATCCGGCTCGAGCACCAATCAAATAAATCAAATGTATCTATAAAAAAGTTTAGATGTTATCTACATCTATATAAAAGAAGGATTTTTTGTAAGAAAAGAAACCCGATTCTCTTTTTTTTTTCGAAATTACAAATATCCATTAAAAAAAATTCAGTTTTTATTTGATTAAGTAAATGCTCACTACCCAAGTAGGCTTTCAAAATTCATAGTGCTTTCTGGGTGATCTCAAACCTTGCGACTGTTCTCCCCCCCAAAAAACGAATCTCGGGACTTTTTACATACAAAGGATTTACTTGTTACTAATGTAATCTAACCCATATTCTTCTTTAGATCCACTTATTTCACTCCGATAGTATCATAAATTGCGTCAATGCATAGAAAATGAATGCATTTCCATACTATTAAGTTAAGTGAAATAAATAAGCCAAAATCTGGATTATACCACATTACTTATTTTACTGGATATTACGGAGCCCGCTCATGTAGGATATGATCGAGTCTGGTCATAGAAAAGATTCTCTTCAAGCGAACCGGCCTATCCTCCGTAGGGGATCTTGCGCGGCGGTTGGAACAAAGACACATTTAATTGTAAATTCAAATGTGGCAGATGAGATAAAGTCATATATCTGCGCGGCCCAATCAATAGCTCAAGTCACACACTCCCATAATCCATTCTTTTTTCGAAGAATTTCCTTCAACTATTCGTGTATGTGAAATAAATAATCCAATTTTGTTAAGTTGAAGGGAAATATCCAAATATATGTCTTCTTTTTTTTTAATCCATATTTGTAGCAATGAAATACTATATTGTTCCTCCCCTAAATTAAATGATCAGTGATTGATTACAAATATCTATAATCTGGTATTCTCTATAAAGGGCCGGAAATTCCTTGCTTACGTATCATTGAAAAGTGCATTAACATAAATACGGCAGTAAGTAGAGGTAATACAAAAGTATGTAAACTATAAAAACGAGTCAGGGTAGATTGTCCCACACTAGCACTTCCGCGCAATAACTCTACCACCGACGATCCTATTACAGGAATAGCTTCAGGTACGCCTGTTACAATTTTCACTGCCCAATAACCAATTTGGTCCCAAGGTAATGAATAACCAGTTACACCAAAAGAGGCGGTCAATACACCCAAAACCACACCCGTAACCCAAGTCAATTCGCGAGGTTTTTTAAAACCACCAGTAAGATAGACGCGAAATACGTGCAGGATCATCATTAAGACCATCATACTCGCCGACCATCGATGAACCGATCGGATTAACCAACCAAAATTCGCCTCAGTCATTATATATTGAACAGAAGCAAAAGCTTCAGTGACGGTAGGACGATAATAAAAAGTCATAGCAAACCCCGTGGCTACTTGGACTAAAAAACAAGTAAGTGTAATCCCCCCTAAACAATAAAATATGTTGACATGAGGAGGAACATATTTACTAGTTATATCATCGGCAATCGCCTGAATCTCAAGACGTTCTTCGAACCAATCATAGACTTTATTGAGATAGGTAAACCAAGGGACCCCCTCAGAGAACCGTATATGAGAATTTCATCTCGTACGGCTCAAACACAAATACCCCAATACTGGTTATAAGGAAAACAGATATGTGTAATAAAAAGTTGGAAACTTCTTAACTGAATCCTACATATGATTCCAATCCTTTCTGAAGATAAGAAAAAATAGAAATCCGAAAGCTATTCCTTGTGGTTATAATGCCAAAATATCAAGTCGGCTCATTTGTCTTTATCTTGATCCTTACAGGCCTCTTGAATTTTCTATTATTTACTAAATTTTTGTGTTATTTTTATTTGTGTGGAATGTGATTTGACTGCTGTTTTGTTTATCATTATTGGTAGAAATTATCTTGTTAAGACCCTATGAATCAATTCAAAAAACATCAGATTCATACCAGAACCGCGATGATTTTCAAAAAAAATTTTAAATCGAAGTCCAAAAATTCCCTGAGTAAGAACTACTGGATTATCACTTATTTAAAAAATAGATAGAATGAAAAAATCCAAAGAAACCCTTGTCTTTTGATCAAAATAAAGATAAGCGGCGACAGTTAAAAAAAAAAGAAAAATCTTTCGATTTATTCTTCTAACTCTTTGAAAATTTGTTTTAAGTCCGGTTGCGAGGTCTAAATATAAATATAAAGTATGAATCATAGTTCTACTACTTTAGAATCGCTTTTTTATATTCCGTGTTCCAGATACTAGAATAAATACCTGACGGATTAAAGCTATCTCTATCAAGATGACAGATCCATTTTATGTTCCGTACTATCAATAGGATCAATTATAACAAGTCACACACTCATATTCCGGAAATACAGAAACAAAGAAGTTCCACGATCGAACTACCCCAAAAAATGGAATGGGCTGAAAATAAAAATATAAATGATAAATTTTACTTTCTATTGAAAAAGCTAATTAGTTAGTTATTGTGAATCTAATTCATAGAAATCCCGTCTAGTAAAATAGAAGAATTATAAATTTCCAAAATAATAGATAGAAATATCGCAAATAGAGCCATTGCAATACCCATCAAAGGAGTAGTTCCCCACCCCGGAGCGACTTTACCATATTCTGAATTTAATGGTTTCAATAAACCCCCTATACCAGTTCGTTTTGGACGAGCTCTAGAACTATCCTCAATGGTTTGTGTAGCCATACATCCTTTTTTTTATTCAGTGAGATCTGTTGACTTTGTATACCATTCCGCTGTAAATAAAGGATCATACCCTATAAATCCACTGTGGTCTTGAAATTATATACTAATGGAAACAGCAACCCTAGTTGCCATCTCTATATCTGGTTTACTTGTAAGTTTTACCGGGTATGCCTTATATACCGCTTTTGGGCAACCCTCGCAACAACTAAGAGATCCATTCGAAGAACATGGGGACTAGTTGAAGTAATGAGCCCCCCCCACAATATTGTGGGGGGGCTCATTACTTCAATTGAGATAATGAAAAATTATTTTACCTTTTTAGTTGGAACTTTAGGGGGTTCTCTAAAAAAGATAGCGAAAAAAATGATTCCTAAGGTCGAGACTAAGAGGAATGTATAAACCAATGCTTCCATAGATTTGATCGTGGTTTACAATTATAGCTTTCATACCTGTTTTGGGGGATCAGCTCCCGTATAAAGAAAAAGAAAAAAAAACAAGAGTAAAATAAAATGCAATGATTCAAATCAAAATTTATTTGGTTCCCTATGTCAAATGCAAATTACAACAAAAAAGTCAAATCGAAAACGAACAAACGAATGTTCTCTCAGACTACCTGTCTTCTTGTGGTTGGATCTCCAAGTTTTTGGAATGCTCCAAATTCGACTTGAGCATCTAAATCTGGGTCGATACCGGCAAAAACATCTCTAAACAAGGTTCTAGAACCATGCCAAATGTGCCCGAAAAAGAACAGCAGAGCAAACGAAGCATGTCCAAAAGTAAACCAACCCCTCGGACTGCTACGAAAAACACCGTCAGATTTCAAAGTTGCACGATCTAATTCAAAAATTTCACCCAATTGAGCACGTCTAGCATATTTTTTGACAGTACCGGGATCACTATAACTGACTCCATTGAGTTCGCCACCATAGAATTCAACAGTTACACCTACTTGTTCGACACTATATTTCGATTCTGCCCTTCGAAAAGGAACATCGGCTCTAACAATTCCGTCTCCGTCTACCAAAACAACCGGAAATGTTTCAAAAAAGGTAGGCATACGACGTACAAAAAGTTCACGCCCCTCTTTATCCCTAAAGATAGGGTGTCCTAACCAACCGACGGCTATTCCATCTCCATTGTCCATTGAACCCGCTCTAAACAATCCTCCTTTTGCCGGATTATTGCCGATGTAATCATAAAAAGCTAATTTTTCGGGAATTTTAGACCAAGCTTCTGATAAACTTTGATTTTCAGCTAGCCCAGCACCAACTCTTCGATATATTTCTTGCTGGAAGTATCCCTGATCCCATTGATAACGAGTGGGACCAAATAATTCAATCGGGGTAGTTGCTGAACCATACCACATAGTTCCGGCAACAACAAAAGCTGCAAAAAAGACAGCAGCGATACTACTGGAAAGGACGGTTTCAATATTTCCCATACGTAATCCTTTATATAGACGTTGGGGTGGACGCACACTAAGATGGAAAAGGCCCGCTAATATACCCAATGTCCCTGCTGCAATATGATGAGAGGCTATCCCTCCCGGAACAAAGGGATCAAAACCTTCCACACCCCATGCGGGATTTACGGATTGTACCCTTCCGGTTAGTCCATAAGGATCAGACACCCATATTCCAGGACCATACAATCCAGTTACATGAAATGCGCCAAACCCAAAACAAGCCAACCCTGCAAGAAATAAATGAATTCCAAAGATTTTTGGCAAATCTAAAGAAGGTTTTCCAGTACGTTCATCAGAAAATATTTCTAAATCCCAATAGACCCAATGCCAGATAGCGGCCAAAAAGCACAAGCCCGAAAACACAATATGCGCCCCGGCCACACCTTCATAACTCCAAATACCCGGATTCGTTATAGTTCCCCCTGTAATATTCCAACCGCCCCACGAATTGGTTATTCCTAAACGAGTCATGAAGGGTATAACAAACATACCCTGTCTCCACATTGGGTCAAGAACGGGATCAGAAGGATCAAAAACTGCTAATTCATATAGAGCCATTGAACCTGCCCAACCAGCAACCAGAGCTGTATGCATTATATGAACAGCAAGCAAACGGCCGGGATCATTTAATACAACGGTATGAACACGATACCAAGGCAAACCCATGAGAATACCTCTTCTATCAACAGAAAATAGACACTATGTGACTTTATTGCACTGAAAAAAACTATACTATGGACCTTAACCTTTCAGTAGATTTTCTCGGATAAATAATTAATATTTGTTATAGTTTTTTAGTAATAATGGAACAATTCTATGCATAGGAACAAAAAGAAACAGATCTATTCTATACCCGATAAGTAACAATACGCAATGGGGTTGACCCTATACTTTATATGAGTGTTTGTTTATATCAGTGAATGCAGACATATTTTTATATCATCCATAAGGGCCTATTATTAAAAACTTTCCTTTATTCATTGGGTCTTCTTTTTTATTTTTTATGATTTATAAATACAAAATGATAAAGACAAATCATTTTTAACGCAATAAACCTATTCTTATTACGTTTTCACACCAAAGTAAGATATATGACTTAATTTTTTCTTCATTGAATGCCCATTGGTGTTCCAAAAGTGCCCTTTCGAAGTCCTGGAGAGGAAGATGCATCTTGGGTTGACATATAGTGCGACTTGTCAGATATATTGGGTTATACGGGATTTCCCCGTTATCTCTCCCGATCGAGATATCCTCTCTTTCACCCTAAAAAAAGATTGACTGAATCATCAAAAATTTGGTGCGTGAAATGTAATGAAGTACAATTAGATCGATTTTTTTGTTTTTTGGAGGGGGTATACAGATTACTATTCTAAATTTAGAAGAATTTATGGTTAGCTTAGTTGGACTAATAAAATAAAGCACCCAGGCTCTGTTTTAAAAACACATTGGTAACGTATCTACGATTACTACTTCTCAAAAGACGTAGTATTACAGGATTTGTTCTATATGCACAAATCAAAATCGGGCCACTTTTTACTCAGAGTAGAAAAGAAACCTAAAAGAATTGAATAAGCCCATTCAGAAACAAGAAAATCACATTGTGGGATTCGATCTCGATGAAAACAATACATCAATGAGAAATTCAAGAAGTTTAGGACATTTTTTTTCTTATTATTTATATTCTATTAGAATATAAATGAATGTAGATATAAGATAGATACAATGGATAAAAAAAATCGTCTTTCTTGAAAAACGTAAGAAAAAAATACCTTTTGGTAGAAGCTCAAAAAGGTACATTAAATTGACACATTGATTCCTTTTTGCGACTTTTGGTGAACCATATGCATCCAAAGGTGCATGTATGGCTCTTAAGGGATATAATTTGATCCTAATCAATCGACTTTATAGAGAAAGACTACTTTTTTTAGGCCAAGAAGTTAATAGTGAAATATCAAATCAACTTATTGGCCTTATGGTATATCTCAGTATAGAGGATGATAAGAAAGATTTGTATCTGTTTATTAATTCTCCGGGAGGATGGGTAATCCCCGGAATTGCTATTTATGATACTATGCAATTTGTACAACCGGATGTACAGACAGTATGCATGGGATTAGCCGCTTCAATGGGATCCTTTATTTTGGCAGGAGGAAAAATTACCAAACGTCTAGCATTCCCTCACGCTTGGCGCCAATGATTCTTTTTTTTTTCTCGAAAAAAAAAACGAAGACTATGCCTGCGCCATATGAATATTAAGTAATAATAGCATGGCACTTCGAGTTCGATATGCAAAAATTGTTTTTTTTTTTTCAAAACCATTCAATTATGTATCGAAAGAGTTGTATGAAAAAGGGGGTTTTTATGATTTTATCTGATATATCAGGAGCCTATTTCAGTGTCACAAACTTTTTTGTTTTCAGTTTTCACACCATAAAACTTTTAACAATATTTATGTATATTTATGTTATGAAAGAATATGAAAAAATAACTTTTTATAACTATTTGAAAAAAAAAAGAAACTTTTGGATTGCTGAATAACAAACGAGACAAAATAAGAAAGCAACGGAACCACCATAGTATTTAAAAATTCTTCTCATCAAAAAAAAAAGGAAGGGTGGTTATTGGATCATTTACCGATCTGGGTCTATCAGACCCAGTATATTTTCTATTTCTTCTTCGATGGAGGGTAAAAAAAATAAATTCCATACCATAGCAGAGCCGTATGCAATACACAAAAGATGCCTGTACGGTTGTTCAATTCTTCCATCTTTGTTTTTTTTTTATTTATCTACCTCGCCGCCTTATCATGGGAGATATAGAAAACCTTTATTATGTTATATCATCAGGGTAATGATCCATCAACCTGCTAGTTCTTTTTACGAGGCACAAACGGGAGAATTTATCCTGGAAGCGGAAGAGCTCCTGAAACTACGCGAAACTATCACAAGGGTTTATGTACAAAGAACGGGCAAACCTTTATGGCTTGTATCTGAAGACATGGAAAGGGATGTTTTTATGTCAGCAGCAGAAGCCCAAGCCTATGGAATTGTTGATCTTGTAGCGGTTGAATAAAAAATTAGCTGAAAAGCTTTATAGGCACAATTTTCTATTTGATTTTATATTCGTATTACCAACCAGATTTAAGATTTAATAGAATAATGAATATTAAAATAGAATAAAAATAATTCATAATCATCGGGTTAGGATTGATCTAAACCAGTTCATTATATATATGATTCACCATGCCAACTATGAAACAACTTATTAGAAACACAAGACAGCCAATCCGAAATGTCACCAAATCCCCCGCTCTTCGGGGATGCCCTCAGCGCCGAGGAACTTGTACTAGGGTGTATGTGCGACTCGTTCATATCATAGACTAAGAGAAAAGAGGGGAAATAAAAATTTCCAGTATCGGTGATTGGTTAAGATAGTGTGAATGGAATTCTTCCATTCACACTATCTTAACTTTTCAAAAATCTATTAAATTCAGAAGAAGGATATAGATGTAATATAGATTCTTCTAGTGTAGTATGTTTCAAATTTATGGTTTCGATTGTTGCAAACCGAATTAGCTCAATTTGCAATTTTAGATAAAAAAGACTTTCCCATTGGGACCAAATGGTGATCCATTAAGCGGGGAAATCCTATTTCAATTCAAAAAAAAACATTATGCCCTAAATTTTACAAGAACGGACTAAGAGGGTCAACTACCCAGCAAATCCTAATAGTTAAATACCGTTACTGTATAGCTAGATTTCGTTGTGAAAGATCTATTACTAGATATTTTATGGGTAGAGCTAAAGAGTGTGAACTGTACAAGTTAACAATAACATTGATTAAATGAAGATTCAATGAAGGAAAAGGCTCCGGTGTATAGAGAAGACCTCACCGTTTAAAAAGTAATCATAGAAACGATGGAACCCACTATTTCTTTATCTATTTCTATTTAATTTATTATGTTTTTTTTAACACCTAGTATCCATACAATTTCTTATTTCGAGGTTAAATGCTTATCTTAGATAAAAAAAAGAAAAAATCGTGGTTGGGAAGGTTATAGTAGCAAAAGCCATAGGAATTTTTATTTTATACATTGGAAGAATCCATTTTTGTTATTAATAGACTAGGAAGGGGACAAGAATAACTGAAAGAAAAAAACCAATATAGTTATTCATCGAAGTATCATTTATTCAATGACCAGAATTAAACGAGGATATATAGCGCGAAAACGGAGGACAAAAATTCGTTTATTTACATCAAGCTTTCGCGGAGCTCATTCAAGACTTACTCGAACTATTTCGCAACAAAAAATAAAAGCTTTGGTTTCGGCTCATCGGGATAGAGATCGGAAAAAAAGAGAATTTCGCGGTTTATGGATCAGTCGAATAAATGCAGGAATTGGCGATAACGATAAGAAAACCAAAAAAATATACTATACTTATAGTAATTTCATGTATAATCTGTACAAGAAGCAATTGCTTCTTAATCGTAAAATAGTTGCACAAATAGCTATATTCAAAGGGAATTGTCTTTTTATGATTGCCAACGAGATAATAAGAATCAAAATTACCCGGAGATCAAACTCCGGGAAAGTAGTAGAATAGAGATCTGTGTGATAAAATAGAATTCATACGTTAAAGTTATCAAAATGAACAACCACGCTCCATACATAAGAAAAAAGAAAATCGGCGAAGAAGAAGAAATCTTTTTTCTTACAACACAACAACCCCAAATTGGATTGTATTAGTTTTTCGAACAAAATAGCAATCCACGTTTAATTTGAGTTGAGATTCAAATTTGAATTCAATTGAAGAGTAACTCTATCTTTTTTTTGTTTTAAAAACAGTAGTAGTAGTTCTAGTGGCAGTCAACTCGCTTTTTTCAAATTGTTTTTTTTCATTATTAATAAAAGGTAACGAAGATAAAATACGAGCTTGTTTTATAGCAATTGTAATTAATCGTTGTTGTTTTAAGGTCAATCTATTCACACGTCTAGATAATATTTTTCCCTGTTCACTAATAAATCGACTAATTAAACTCATGTTTTTATAATCAATTCGATCCCCCGATTGGATCGGGGGCAAACGCCTACGAAAAAATCGCTTGGATTTCAGAAAGAGTCGCTTAGATTTATCCATAGTTTGTTTATTCCTATCCAAAAAATATCATTTATAATATAAAAAAAGATTTGTTTTTTTTTTTTTTATTTATCTTCTTACTTTCTTAATATATATATATTAATGAAATCTATGTTATATAGTGTTATATGAATATAAGTTTGAGAAGATATCTGAAAATGGATCATTTGTTATTTGATTTTCCTTGGAAGAGTGACACACAAGCGTTCAATTTTATCTATTTCTTTATCTCTGCATGAATCATATGTTTGCGACAACAAGGACAGAATTTTCTTAATTCTAATCGACTAGGCGTATTGTGTCGATTCTTTTGAGTAATATATCTGGAAATACCGCTTGATTCCTTATTAACACTCTTTTGATCACAACCGGTACATTCCAAAATAACAATTATTCGGATATCTTTACCCTTGGCCATGAACCTCCTTTGGGTTTTTGATTCACTTAATTCTTCTATTTTCCAATTTGAAGCGACGAAGAAGAAAGGAACAAAAAAAATCGAAGTTGATAATTCAAAATCAAATTCTGAAAGATTTTATTCCAATTAAATTAATCTAGTACAGTAATAATTAAGTAATACAATGATTTCGACCTATAGTTGGAATCGCAGTAAAATTTTTCAGTTTTCATTTAAGTATCTTGGATGATATTCTCGCCCCTGTCTTAGCCATTCCATTTCCATTTCCGGTCTCACTCTATTATTTATAGAAATGGAATTGAATTAAGAATTCAATTCCATTGAAGCCCGAGCCAGATTCTGAGGATCTCTAATTTTCTTCAAACCTTACCATGTCGATAACTAGAATGAAAAAAAAGGGAATATTAGTGCATCCGGGAATAAACGATTAATCTCTATCAAGAGACCTGCCAAAGCCGCGAACCATAGAGTACTTACCACTGGTGCCACGGAGAGATATGTTTTTAGATCTCGCATTGCAAATCCTCCTTCTTTTTTTTTATGTAATTTGTAATAGATAATTACATATAGGAATAGGACCTGATGGTTATTTCACTAATAACCACTTGCGTTTATTGGTAGAAGTCCTAATTCAAATTGAAATATACAACGATTCATTAGATATTTATTTATAAAGGGAGGCTTTCTTCCCGAGCATTTCCGAAAAATTATTGTTCCGTTTTACGGGAATATCCTATTTCTATTATATCATAATAGGTTTATTATTATTTTGAATTTTTTGAATTTAATTATGATTAATTAGAATATTTTTATTTATTTTATTTTTAATATATCTATATATCGTTTGTTTCTATTCTTTGTTATTTTTATTATACTCTTATTTTTTATTTAATTAAGTATTTTTATTTTATTCTTTCTTATTCCATAGAAAGAATATTTTTCTTTTTCATATGCTATGGTATAGAATATGAAACTAAAAAAAAAAAAAAAGAAAAAAATGACAGCATATAATATATATTGGAGAGATCGTCATAAATAATGAAAGTGTGGCGTTCACGGTACATAAAATATTCAGCGAGAACTGCTCCTATATTATGATATATATATATCAAAAGATAAAAATAAAAATGGGGGGGTGGAAAAAGAAGACAAAGATTCTTTACAATGACACTAGAAACCTATGGAAAGGGATGTAGCGCAGCTTGGTAGCGCGTTTGTTTTGGGTACAAAATGTCACGGGTTCAAATCCTGTCATCCCTATCCCTACCTATTCGTTATCGTATGAGCAGTAACAAGAATGTAGACCACTTCAAAAACGGCGCATATATATATATTCAATATCAAGATATAGTTATATATATATAACTATTGATAACTATGGATATGGTTAATATATGTATGTATTGGGGCCACATAAATGATTTATGAAAAAAAAAAAGCGCTCTTAGTTCAGTTCGGTAGAACGCGGGTCTCCAAAACCCGATGTCGTAGGTTCAAGTCCTACAGAGCGTGATTTTATTCTTGTTAGATTGAGACTGACATTGAAATAATTGAACAGCAAGCTAAAGTCTTAATTTGACCTCCTTTGAATTTGGATTCAAACAAAGAAAGAAATAGGAGGTCAATAAACAAAAAAAACAAATATTATTTAATCAAAGGTCCAACTGATCGCCACGTCGGTATTGTAAATATGCAGTTACAAATAATCCAGCCAAAGTAATAGGAATTAGACCTAAAACGATTCCAAATAGAAAAACTTCAATCATTTGAATTTGTTTGAAAGGGAAGGGGGAGGGAGGAAATATCTATCCTTATATATGAATTAATCTGTATTGACCATGAATCTCAATGACCAACAATTGAAATTGTGGGCTATTCTAGATATTCTATAGTTCCTTATCGTGTCAATTTCCAATTCATTTCCAAATTTTAAATCAAATAAGTCGTAGCTTCCTCAGACTGATAAATAGACCAGAGGTTATAGTTAAAACCGATAGTAGAAAACCAAAATAACTAGTTAGAGTGGGCATAAAGAAACTAAATGAAATATGTTCTTGTTATACATATATTTATAAAGCACTTCCCTAAGTTTCTGTTTTTGAGAGAAAAAAAGGAAATTATCTAATACTTAATCTGTTCACTGATTGTGAAATTTCATTGCTGTGTTAGAAGAAGGATAGCTATACTGATTCGGTATACTCGAAAGAGACCCTTGGTACAAAATTGACGATCCAACAAAGTTATATTTCGGTAAATTTGTACTTACCGATCTGATCTTTTATGGAATCGATCCCC